>VZTO01009583.1:4455-264445 GCA_013400615.1 Syrrhaptes paradoxus | reverse complement strand
AGGAGAGAATTGGAGAGTAAGAAGACCTGTCAGTTAAGATAAGCACAATTTAATAAATCAAATAAAATAAAATAAAATAAAATAAAATAAAATAAAAATGTGATGATGAGGTTTCATTTAGCAGCCAGATCATTCAAATATTTTAATTGTCAAATGGAGCTGTAAATCCACAATCAACTCTATACTAAAGTTTTAGGAAAAGCCCTGTCTAGTTAAATTATCTTTTCAGAAAAATTATTGCAGTCTGCGAAAACACTATCAAAGTACAGTCATGTGTTCAGTCTTTCAGAAACTATGTGACCAGGCTGCAAATTAGTCTGAACTCAGAGGTAACCCACAAACCCACCGTGTCATATGTTCTCTCTTTTTCTGCACTGCAGATATCTGAGCAGTTTGAGAGAGAACAATGGAGATGAAAGTGTCCATAGATAACAGGAGAGGTATTTATTGACATGTGATCAAGGAAAATAAGTCAGTTTTTGGTCTTATTATCCAAGATGTTTCAGATCAAAGTTTTACAAAGTGACAGGTAGTTGCAGTCTGAGGTTTGAGATGTCTCAGAGGGGCTGATGTTGCTGATGTTACTCTTCTAACATCCAAATATTTTTTTTTTCATTCCATCTCATTAGTAGGGATAGATCTCAGCACTGAGCATCTGTCACTGTATTTCAAGCACAGAAATCAATAATCAAAAAACCTTAGTGGCTTCTCAGGTAACTTCATCTGAAACTGAAGGCTAGTCTGAAATCAGATTTGAGCTGTCTCCAGTCCACTGTACAACTTCTGTTAAGAAAGCAAGGCTGGTTATCTTCTGCCTTCAAACAGAAACGGAAGTTACAAGTGTTTGGTTTTCTACAACAAAAGAGATGTGCTTTGAAATCTGAATGTCCTAGACTTAATCCTTACAGATAATCTCCAAAGCAGTGTTACAAATACATGCAATCTGCATTCCTGACCCTAAGCACCCGCTAAATTCACATCCTCTGAATACCCAGATCCACTCTGGCTGTAGCCCCATAGACTCATACTTAAAAGGATCTCAAGAGGTCCTCTAATCCATCTGCCTCCGGAACACAGACTGCAGCCCCTCTTCTGAGCAGACATTGCAAAGCTCATCGGTTTGATGTCACTGAACACCTCGAGGGCTCTGCTCTAAGAATAAGGGGGAACAGGTTCTTTCTGGGTTATTTTAGTGCGAGTGTTTGGGTTCTTCTGAAATGAACAGAAAGTGTTATTGATACTCTCTTGGTCTCGTAAAGGTCAGAGAGAGTGTGACAGTGGTTTCTGCGGCAATAGGGTGAAAGAGCTTTGACTGCCTCTCCGAGCAGTGAGAGTATGAATTGAACCATAGCATAATGCAGTTGAAATTCTTCCCATACTGCAAAAGAAGGGAGGATGTTGCTACCTAGTGGTGACTAACTGGCCTAGGAAATATCGTCCCATTAGTTGTCAGTGGGACCAGGGCAAGGACAAGCCACAGAAAGCACCAGTGGAATTGGCTACAGCAGAAATCATTCCTTTTATAGGGTGGCTGGTGGAGAGGAACCATAGTTTGAGCTGTTCTGTTTGTTCCTGCAAGTCTTTAATTCACACTAGATAGATATTTGGCACTAGATAGACTTTTTCCAAAGCACTAAAGAAGAAAGTCATCACTCATAATTGCTCATTAAGAATTGTTACGGCTCCTTGATTCCAGTCAGCATTTATGAGCCAATCTTTAAACACTGGCACTACGAGGTGTATTTATTACATATTTATTAGTGTATATGCACGCATTTCATTTTACTGAGCATCTCCTGCTGAGAATATTAGACTTTGAGAGAAGCTGCTCATCTCAGGCACAGATATCCCCCAGTAAGCAGATTCCCACTGGGCAAAGCTCATTAATTAATGAGAAGCTCAGGATTAGCATTTTGAAGCTAGGCATGGAAGTGACCAGCTAGGAGCAGCTGAATGCAAATTAAACCAGCCTGCCTCGCGACAGCAGGACACAGCTGCATGTTCTCCATTTCTCCACTGACTTCTCCATTCTCCTGTGAGGATATTCAGCTTCAGCAGAATTTGTCAGGTGTTCTTTAAATTGCTTCTGAAACTCCTTGTAATGCCTGTAAGAACAGGGGAGAGAGGGGAATTTGGCAATTCGAGGAAATGACAGTGTCAGAGGTGGCTAGAAAACACTGTCAGTCTTAAGACTGGAGACCTGGAGAAGATTTTAAGCTCCTTAATGGGAGCAGTCTTAAAGAGGGTGATATTATAAAAGTGTTCACAAGGAGAAAAGCCTTCTGGTGCACAGAACTTATATAATGATGAGCAAGCTTTTCTGAGGGATAAAACAAAGGGAGAGCTGTCAACAAAATGGACCTACTGCCAACCACTATGCCCTGCTGGAGAACCTGCAAATGCTGGTGACCAGGAGATGGCGCAGGATTTATAGATGCTTATTACAAAGGAACTTTTAGATCCTGGCAGTTCCATGTAGGCACAAAAAAGATGCATTGAACACTGTTCTGAGCTGGGAGCAGAGTGACGTTATCTTCAGCCTTGCTTTAGGAAGACAAGTGTCCTTCTGCAGTCAGTGGAGAGAAGTTCTGAGAGCTCCTCAGAGCCCCCATCGAGCCTTCTGTCACTGGCTAATGTGAAGTTTTATGCTCATCCCCCAAAGTCATCTCATATTCTTCTGGGTTGGCCACCTCCTCAGATGACTGCTACGAGAATGCAGTGGTCACCTTGTTCTTCTCTGTACTCTAGTTTTTATAAACGGAAAATTTAGAAGTTGCAGGGGTTTCTGACAGAATCATTCCCTTTGTCTCTCATCTTGGAATCACAGCTTCCATGAACACAGGTGAAAGACGCCGATTACCCTGTAAGCACCCCCTCTATCAGCACAACTAAGAATATTGTTGTTCAGTTCAGGAGCACGACCTGGCATCTTTTTGAAGTGCAAGCAAACATCTCAAAAGCTGATTTGAGAGTTCTCTATTACGGACTCTTTGCTCTGGTTAGAGCAGTGCATTACGTACACTGACTACAGCATCATCTCAGTATTTTGACTAAGAGACAATCTCAGATCAGACACATAGCTAATATCGAGGCATACAGCCAAACCTCACACCAGACTTAGCCGTTGCCTAATGAGTTTTCAGTTTAAGCAGACAAGACAGATACAGGGTAGGAAAAAGACTGCTTTTCCTCCTATATTCCTATATTCATTCTGTCAGACAGAAAAAATAAAACCTCAGCTGACCTAAAAACCCATCAACTCTAATATTGGATTGAGGGAGAGTGGGACGATGGTGTCAGCGTGGCTTTTGTGAATGGGGCCAGCAGTTGGCCAGGTCTGGGATGTCCTCTAGTGGCCAGCACGGGATGGTGGGAGCTGGAGGAAAGAAAAGCAGCTTTTCTGGAGAGAGGCAGATAATAACTTCCCTAAGCATTGCTTTGGCTTCCTACAGAGAGAAGTCTGGAGAGTTCCAGATATTTTTGTCTGTTGTTAAATTCAGCGTACAGTTGCCATTACGGGCCCTTCTAAGAGCCTGATCGTTCGCAGCATGAATCCTACATTGCAACACTGAATAAAGCAAAGTACTTGCCATGCCTGCAAGAAGGAGAGAAATAATGCTTCTACATTACTGTAGGGGCTTTAAAGCAGATCTGAAAGTACTTTGGTGCCAGGCTTCCCTAGGTGGTTTGAGCTTAGTAGGTGTCCAGGCACAGAGCTCTGGCTCGGCGTGAGCACCTCTCCACTTTCAAGATCAAATTGTGAATGAGAGTCTGAAATAGGGCCTCACCTCTAAACAGGGAAGATTTGGTCACACACATGAAGTAGAAAGTTTGAAGGAAAGCTCATTGTAAAACTTGGGTCGCAACAGTACCATTCACCTGGCTGACTTGGGAGGATAGATTTAGCCTCTGTTCATTTTTGAAAAGCCGTATAGTCAATTCAAGTTGCCAAGTGCTGAGAAACACGGTAAAATTCAGCTGGTGGTTCTGTCTGAGAGGAAAATGATGAACAACTCTACTGTCATATTTCCTAATAACAGGAAAAAAATAGATGCAGTCTGAAGGAGCCAAGACCTATTTTTCACCCGAAGTGCTTAAAAATTAGTTCAACTTGAAGTAAATGTTCCAGTCAATTTGTTTTTCCACTCTCCAACCTGCTTTGTTAGTAATGCAAGAGTAATAGAAAAAAATATATTGACATAACCGTATCTGCAGAATTCANACATAGCTAATATCGAGGCATACAGCCAAACCTCACACCAGACTTAGCCGTTGCCTAATGAGTTTTCAGTTTAAGCAGACAAGACAGATACAGGGTAGGAAAAAGACTGCTTTTCCTCCTATATTCCTATATTCATTCTGTCAGACAGAAAAAATAAAACCTCAGCTGACCTAAAAACCCATCAACNAGAGCAAAGCCTGCCTGTGCTCACAGGGAAGACTATTACTGATTGCTACAAAAATGTTTCTCAAAATGGTTTATAAGGCATCAGCAAGTCTTTAATTTAACTGTGTGCCATTATTACATGCTGAGTGTGGTTTATTATCGTACTAATAAACCATAAAGAAGACTCTATAACTTCATTACCACAGTCAATTGCCATGTGCAGTGTTAATTTGCCGACAGATCATTAATTGCCGGTACTCGCTGAAATGTAGACATAAAGCAGAACTATTGGGCAGAGTTTCTTTTCCAGATTCAGTTTTGCTGACAGCAGTAAGACTGAGCACACGCAGAATTAACTATGATTTGCCAGCAGAAAGGCTTGGCTCTCCACTGAACCCAACACAGAAGGAGCCACAGAGGTTTTCCATCCCAGCAGCACTCCACTGACCTCTTGGTACAATTAAAGCTATTTTCCAAAAAAACCCCAATAGTGTTCTGATCTAAACCCTTAAAAAAAATGCATGTTTTACACTATCCAATGATTTCACAAATGTAGCTGTTCTGGGAAGTATCATTTTTCCATAGAGGAAAACCAAACCAAAATGCCTCATTTGGCTGAAGTACCCTCTGCAATAAAGTGGTAAACTGCATTGTCATACCGTGTCATGGGGGACTTATTTTGTATATAAAGTTGCTTTGAGTCCTCTTTGGGCTATCTAATGGACAGTACCAAGTGCATATATAGCTATATGTTATACACTCTTCTGTGGCTGGCAACATGATGCCTTGCTCATCAGCAAATAGATAAGTTTCAGTGCACTGGGTAAGCTGCTGGAATAGGAAAATGCAGTTTAATGTTGACAGAAATAAAAGAGGTATGCATCAGTCCAGGAAAGCAAATAAAACATTTAAATTTTGGAACAGTCAAAGTTCCAAAACACCTACAAAAATCTCTGATGCCTGATTCCCAATGAAACTAAACACTGGAATTTTGTCTCAGAAAAAATTCCAAATTGTATTCTACCGAATCAGCAGATTTTTCCTAGTTTTGGAGTAAAGTGTAATTGTCCTGATGCTGCGTGTGGTGTAGATCTTGCTCTTAATGATGCCATTACAACAGGGAATTTGCTCACTTTCCCTACAACCCCACTGCTTTCAGATGCAAGATTGGATATATTAAGCTTCACAGGAGATGTTCCTAACTAGATTGCTGGCACACTAATGTCCTTTCACAAAGCTTGTCTTACACTTTATTACTCAATATAGAAATCTGAAAGGTTATAAGGTGATAAAAAATTCCTGCCACAGTCAGTGTGGGATATTCCATTAGTTATACACCCCAGAGGATGATACAGTGGGACTCGATACCGTACCACAGAGATGTTAGCAGGACTCTGCAACTCATACCATTCAGACGTGGACTTGATTCTTGTTCTAGTGAAAGAGTTGATGCCTAACTGGGAAGTTTGTACGGGTCTGATGACAAGGTGTTAATTTAACACCATGGTCAGCTTTACCCTGAAGCGTGTTTCTAATTAGTAGGACTAAGGCAAGGGGAAAAATACAAGTGAGAGAGTGCTTGAAAGTTTAAGGGCATTAATTGCCTCCCAGCTGTCAGGGTAGCAATTAAATTCAGCTTTTTGACTTCAGCTTTGTTGCGATTATGTGAAAGTAATCTTCAAACACACTGGAAGCTTCCATTGCTGCTCATTTTAGTGCTGAAACCAACAAATCCCAAACAATATGCAGAGAAGCATTGACATGCATCTGGCAGTCACCCAACACAGTAGGTCAGCCTAGAGAAATGCAATGAAACTTTTTTCCCTGTTTGCTTCTGTGCAGTATTTTTTCCCCTTGTTTGTTCCCCTGACCGGGCCAGAACTATGTGCATCTCCCTGACCAAGCAGAAACTCAACTGACAATCTTTTGAAAAGGTCACAACAGCCCAGTTACAACTCTTCTCCCACTCCCTAGCTCCAACTGGATTAGATGTAAAGGATTACTTGAAAATTTCAGCTTTCAAAGAACAAATCCTTCCCGCTTGTTAACTTTTGATTAGCACTGTCAACCTCCCTGTGCTATGCATCACACACAATTAAAAGCGGTTTCTGCCCCAGAAAGCTAGAACTCAAACTCCCTGCTTAGTATGCAAATGCGTTACCTGACTTGTGCATACGTGTCAAAAATTTATGCATCAATGTAGTCAGTGGAAGCTTGCTATTAACATCGAGTACGCTAAGCTCTTTTTATGTGAGGCATGCATAAATACATTAATGCATTTTGCATCCCTACTTTCATAAAAAATATAATTTTTCTATGAATATATAAACACCCTTGTAACTGTACTTACTATATTATCTGTGATGTTCACTCTTAAACAACGGTGTACCAAGGAGTAATTGGTTGGGTGGATTCTTACATCTAGGCAGAGGTAATGTTTATTATCTCTGCTTGCTGCTTTTAGCTACCAGGTTTTGCCTAAGAGGATTAGATCAAATTGGCAGCATGATTTAGGTTTTTTTGCTAAGCTTTGATGTCATCTTTGAGAAGCTGGCAACCTCAGTAATCAAAACTTGCAGCATGAATCACCCACTTTTCAGGGTATGAGATAATCAGGTGCCACATGGTGTGTGAGATCTACGTGGAGAAAATAAACAATGCATTCTGTATGGTGTGGACCAGAAAGCAGCAGAACAGTCACAGAGGTTAGTATTGCTTTCTGTCCTGAATATGCACACCCAGTTAATATTGTTGAGTTACATCCACTGAGCAAGTTACTGCAGGTGAACTGAATGAACCTCCTGGGCAGGGATCAGTGCTCCCTTGTACCTGCTTTAACAGAGTATCTCCATGGAGGATGCCCTTTGTCTTACCCTTGATGAGAGTAGATGGCACAAGAAGAAAACTGGGATGAAGTAGTTTGTGGTGCTGAATTTCCTACATCGTGGGTTCCCGTAGCAATATTCACTGGTAATTGCCTGGCCACCACCAAATGAGGACACTCACTGGTCCGAGAGGTTTGGCACCCTGTGAAAGGAACCTGGATGCAGTGTATCATACAGTGGAGAACACTAGGAAGGACTAGGATCTAGCTGGGTCCTCTCTGAATGCCCAGAAACTTTGCCTAGACAAATCACCCCATGGTCCAATTGACTGACAACCCTAGTGTCCTCTTATCTGGATATGTATCGACATTTTTTGTAGCACATATCTGATTCTCTAGCTGGTCAAAGAGGGATACAGTCGGTATCTGCCCTTTCATGCTGTTTACAAAGGCTTTCAAAGCTTTCTTTGGGGGTAACTATTTGACATCAGTCTGGATGATGGAGAGCACTGCTGACTCTTTTTACCTTCCAGAGCTACATCCAGTCCTGTGACGCTGTGTTACCACATACAGCCTCTGTTCTTTGCCTCTAATACAGCACATGCTGTACAAAAAGTGTCAGCTGATAGAGTGCAGAGCTCAGTGTTTCTGAGCTTGTATTACAAGCAAAGGGTTTGCACATGAAGCCAGCTACTGGATTTGAGGTGGCGAAAGGGCAGAACTCCTAACCTGCTTTTGGAATCGTTTGTTTCCTGAATCTTACTAGATATTGTCTTATTGTCTAAATTTGGAGAAGTCCCAGTACAAACTGAAAGGCACTGGGGTATTTTTACCCTTCTGGCAACCCAGATTTCGTATGAGCTGAGAATCAGCCACGATGAATTTCAGTGCCGTTGGCGATATGCCTGGCAGGCACCCGTGGCAGCCTCAAACCACATGCTTGTGTTCTAGCTGGAGGCAGCTCTTGGCCGTGCTGTTTTGTCATCTTCCCCCTCAAGGGAAGAGTGGTGAGGAATTACTGACAACATGTGTAATATTGCAGGACATGAGTCTCTATCATCAGAAATAGCTAGGAGCTAGGTATCTCAGATAAATCTCTGCTTTGTTGACTGCATCATCCCAAAGTTTTGTTAATATTTCAAAGGGAAATGAATACCTTATCCATCTATTTTTGAACAGATCTCTAGGTAAATCTCTAGGACAGAGATGACAGTAAATGATGAGAGCTTTGGGAAATTCAGTTAAAGTCCCTGTATCATGGAAGTTCAGGTATGTTCTGTTAGGTCATTCAGACCTGGCTCCTGTCCCAGAAAACTTCAGACTTTTAACTAGGGTATCTAAGGAGTCTAATAGCTCAATGCTCTCTCTACAACCTGTGGGTAGAAAGAAGCCTGTAAAAACAATGTGTAGCCCACTTAAGGTGTGTTATGAGGATAATTGCAATAAAGATTGTGAGGCACTGGGGTGGAGAGTGAGGGTGCTGAGGGAAGACAAGCCACTGCAAACTTAATTATGTTCTGAAATAAACACTGGAGTTCCTGGAATTTATTGTACCAAGACCTGCTGAGGCACTGATTAGCAGAACTTGCTACAGGCATTTGGATGGTTTTGGTGCATTTTCTGATATATATAAGAAAAAAAACTGAAGATTCAGGCTACAACCGTACTTGTGACCAGAACTAATTTACCCTTGTTCCTCATATAATTTGACTGTGCTCATCTGGAAGTCCTCTGGTATGTGCAGTCACCACAGAAATTTCCTTGGTCTATACATCTAAAATCTCACACCTTCCCCACAAACAAGCTTTTTGTCCACACTTCCAGCACAGCAGAAGAGCACAGCTATCACTTGGGTTTTGCAGTAGCACAGGACACCCAGCTGGGTGGATGCACACTGTTAGGGAACCCCTACTATAGCCCTGGAGCCTGGGGAGACAGCAGCCCTCTGCCACCTTCCCCCAAGTTCTCACTTTCCATGCTGCCAGTCCTGGAGCCCAAAGAGGGGACTGCAGCCTCGGTGCAGCACGGCCACGAGCAGCCGCATGGTTTTTCCTTCCTGGAGCTGGCAGGCTCTGCACTACAGATGTATCCTGGGATCCTCTGGTTGCTGTGGTTCTTAACTACAGCTTCCCTCTTCAAGAGCGTTTTCCGCCCTTCTCGTTAGAAAACGAGAGAATCACTGACCCTGAATTTAACCCTAATCTTAACTCTTTAACCCCAATTTCTTGCTGAACTATTTATTTCAGACTTCTCTATTATTTCTTGAGCGGTGCTGACAGGCGATAGTTCTGGAATAGTGAAATGTCTTGCAACCATGGTAACGCAATGCACTCATTGGAAAGTTTTCTAATACTAAAAGAATTAGTTTACCACAACCTTGTACGTTAGGTTTCCTCTGAGACTCCCAGGCTTACCATGTTGCTTAAAAGCCCAGGATTCAATGATCAGGTAACATTGCAGAGAATCTCTCTGACATGCTACACAGCATTTGCCCCTGGAGCACACAGCAGGAACAAACCCAAAGGACACTGCTTATGAGAACTATCAAACTGGAAAGATTGGAAGTATTGTCGTTAAAGAGTACTTTTCTTCTGTTTTGTTGTAGAATTCCCTTGCTTCAGATATAAGCTTTAATTTTGCAGCAATCTGTTTTGATTTGTGAAAATAAACAGAAGCCCTACCACTGACAACAATAAGCAATTCCTCTCCTCTCTCCGCCTTGCCACCTTTTGCTCCCAGTGTGAACGGATTTCTGCTTGCTGAAATCACCAGTACCTCCGCTGTAAATATTACCCCAAGTTTATTTCTCTTTCCATTATCTCTGTCTCTCTCCTGAATTTATATCTAATCGTACTCTTTTTCTTCTCTATTATGTCAAATTAAAATCTCCTAAGTGCATGAAGAATGGTGACTGTAATGCACAAACGAAAAATTAATAAAGCCAGAAGAGAACACGAAATCAATAATCTAATTCTGACAGCTTGCTTTGTCTCTGTGGCCAGGCTGTAAGGATGTACTAGTGTTTCCCTCTGTTTAAAATTAATTGAACTATTTTATCATATCAGATAAGAGTGCACTCTTTGTGCTACTGAAGTGATAATTATGACATGATAATTACAGTCTGTGGCCTGCATGATTCTGCGAATGAGTCAGCACAGGCAATTAGTTTGCAATAGCAACTTTGTGTGGATGTGTCCCTACAGACGGGAGCTACAGGGTAGTCTAGATGCTTATTATCTCTCTTCCCCAACCTTCCTTATTCACAGGAGAAAATTGTTGCTGTTGGGATTTGGAGGGGGTGGGGATGGGGGTATTGAGGGGTTTTTGGGTTTTGTTTCCAGCTTGGTCAATCCATTTGGATAAACATAATAATTGCAGGAATCAGGGTCAGAAAAAGATAGAAACAGTTCCAGTCTATAAGGTTGTCAATTCTGAGCTTTGCAGTGATGTCCTTTGAGAAATCCAGTTCGATGGTGGAATGATATGGACTCCCCATGCCTGCTGCACCTTAGCATGACTCCATTAAAATTGATTAGCCTTGGCGTTTTCTAAATCATCCATCACTGTAGTATCCTGCTGACAACTTTATGCTCCTCTGAGCTCACTGGAAAGCCTCAAGAATGTCCTGGGAGATGGAAGACAAAATAGCAGAGAAAACTATAGGCACCAAATGTTGCTGAAAACTTCTTGGTTTTGGCAAGCTCAAAGCATGAGGGTATTTTATCCCAACCTGTTTACAGTCTGAACCAGGAGACGAGACATAGAGGGACATATATGCAGATAAGGAAATAATGAAACAATTCTGGGAGACATGAGAGAGGGCAGTCTCACAGCAGGAAAGTAGTTATTCACTTTTAGAGGGAAGGTAGGAAAGAAGAAGGTTGTTTGATTTCTAAGTGTCCTTACACTCAATGATCTGAGGCGAAAAGGAATAATCCTCATCTCAGAACAAATCGGTAATGCACTGCAATAAATAACACACAGAGCAACATACTGAAAAGTGAAGAGGAAACTCAGCATGGAACAGCTGCTTAGTAAGTGAACATTATCCATCCCATGGGCTGATAGGACAGTGGAAGAAACGGAATATGACCGTGTAATTAATGATGATGCAGATCAGTATGATGATTTAGGGTCACCTTTCCTAACTTCATAGTGTTTAATGTTGCAGCCCTATTTTTCTTTGACTGTGTGTGTAATTATATCTTAGCTGCATTATTCATTTATCACAATGTTTATTTCTAAGCTAGTTCCACCTTAGGCGTGCAAATATGAATGTCATAAGATCAGGGCAGATCCAAGGCAGCTCAAATGCAGAAGACATATTTTTATTCCTTGAACGTCTTGGTATGTTACCATCTGTGAAATTTCAGAAGAGGTGCCATCCTCTCATCCCAGATCCCTAGTTAATGTGATGAACTGCAAGGGAACTGTGAGTGAGAAGAATTTGTATATAACATATTGCTTCCTGATAAAGGGAACTAACACACACCAACACATGTACAACATGTCGCTATTAGGTCTAGATTTGGAGTTCAAGAGACAGATGCTCTGCTCATATCCACAATGCTCTGGTGAATTCTGTATACACTAAATGAGAATGTGATTCATAGAGAACACCACAGGTCTGTCCCAGGGCACGTGAGAGAATTGCTGGGAGAGAAAATAATGTGTTCTGTAAGGTTCAAAACAAAGGCATTTTTATTTATTGGGGAAATAACCCTGTGCTGCATTTGTGCCTTGCAGGTCAAACCAAACCAGAATGATTGTCGCATGCAGCCTGTGTGATATCCGTTTGAGTGACACCTAACGGAACTCCTCCTGGATATCTAGTACCTGGCCTAAGCCCCAAACTCAGTCATAAGAATAGCTCAAAGATCAATGTCAATATTTTTTTCAATAAAGAATCAAATTATTTACTGTTCCTTTGTACTTTCCATATGACTGCAGTACCATTATAAAAATCCTCTCTCGTTGACAGAGAAGACTCTTGGACATGAGAGCCAGACTTGACTTCAGTAGCACTTTCCCAATCACTTACATAACTGGATGCTAGTATTGACAATTGTTATCTCTGACACTCTGCTGGTTAACAGGTTTCAACCTGCAAAAGAATCCAAAATACTGTGCATAAAATTCTAAACACTAAAATTCTCATTCTTTGCCAAAAATAATATTCCTAGCTTCCCAGTTCCTTCCTGTGAACAAAGAGAGGAACAAACAGAACAACACTGGAACCAGGGAAATGTTGGCTGGAAAGGACCTCTGGTGGTCAGTAATTCAAACTCCCATTTGAAGCAGGAATATCGCCAGCAAAACCAAGAAAGCAAGCTCTTAGAAAGCAGAGATGCTCCCCACTTGTATCTTATAATCATGTATGCTCGTTCACTTCATACAATAAAACAGGTTTCTGTGTTACTGGGGAAACCAGAGCCCAGAAACAGAGTGTAGCAGTGCAGGTCTTGGCAGAGGAGCTCTGGGATGCAGACAGTGGTGCACCACATGCAGAAAGTTGATTTTTATCTCAGTCTAGCTGTCCATCTGATTGGAGTCAGCAGGAAGGGGCACAGCTGTTACCCAAATGGACTGGAGTCCACCAGCCACTCAGGGCTGCTTAGTGTCAGTGTACCACAACGTGGACATGAGGGATGGAGATCCAGTGTGTCCCCCTCATCTCTCATTCTGTGGGACCTGACTGGAGGCTCACAATAAATAGCTGGAGCTATTTAGGAAGGACCATGAGTTGTTTGGGAAGGACACCTTGTCAGAGGTGGAACAGGAGTTATAAGTGAACACCTTTTGTGTGTTCTGGCCATGTTACGACAATTAAATAGATAATGGGGTCTCTGGAAGCTCTGCAGGATGAATGAGGAATTTTCTCGAAATAGGCACTAGATAGAGTGAACTGACACAAGTGGAAAAAAAGTAAATTAAAAAACTATGCTGATGAAGAAGCAATACAGTTTGAATTAAGTATAGTGTGTGACTAGTTGCTTCAAGTTTAATTTACTGCAAAATCCAGCCTATAACTTTGATCCAAGTTCCCCAGTTCCTTTCATTATGAGTGAGGGAAAACAGGACTTAATGGCCCCAAAGATGCCATACATGGGGTTGCTGGAGAACCAGCGAAATAATCTGAGCTTGTTTTGTGCTCTTTGAACAGCAATTTTTTAAACAGTTTATCCTACAATGACATCTGGTGGTTGCTTTTCTTTGACAGGAAATTCTCGCAGAAGTATTCTGCCAAGAGTTGCCCCAGGGGGGATCTTCCCATGACAATAATTCACTGAGGTTCTACTTCTGTTGGGGAGTACAAGTGTATTAGCAAGACTGAACACTTTTTCAGTTAATAAACAGCACAAAAGCCCTCCTTGGGGCCTGTCACTGTGGCTAATTGTCTTGTTGGGAATGATTTGACGGTCGAGTATCCAGCAGAGAAGCCACTGCTGCATATGGAAGATGTACTGGTTCATTCCGAGAGCAGCCACTGTTTGGCCCAAGAACATGCTGTGATTTGTCAGCTATCAAGAGCATCCACATACCCATTTTTGGCAGGAAAAGTTATGAGCTCACTTAGGAGTGGGCACCTGTCTCTTGCAGCCACTGAGCATCTCTGTGTTGGGGTGCTGAGTGCTCTGTGGAGAGTGATCGCCGAGCCTGTAAGCCATGCAACGGCAGCTGGGTGGGACCTTCAAAGGCTGATTCTCTCCTCCAGACAGCCCATAAAAAAGTCCTAAAAGACAGAGAAGGTACAAATGACTCTCTGTTGTCTTTCCTGGAGCTGGACACCATGCACTGATTGGAGAAAACTGCGACCCTCCTCCCGGCTGCAGCACAGTGCCCACTCAGGTGTTGGCGATGCCAAGCATTCATCTGATCCAGGACAGTCTGCAGGGCACACCTGGGTGCCTCTCTTTGCCTCCTTGCTGCTGCTCAGATCCTCATGGCCACATCTTTGGATGCTTGTGCAAGCCTTTTTGGCCATGGAGCTGGACAGTGTCTGTGGCTGTCACAGGTGGTCTCATGGCCACCAGGTGGAACCAAAGCCATACCTGTCCTCTCAAAACCTCACTGCCAGGACTCCCTTCAGAAACTTGCAGGCAACTCAGCACTCCTCTTTGGTGGTTTTTACCCTTTTGGGGTTATTTGTACCAGACAGACTGCACAGGATAATTGCTGTCCCATTCAACGAGACATCAGGCAGATAGCACAAGGGGGAATTGCCCAAGGGAAAGCATTCACAGACAGCAGGAAGACATAGAGTTTTAAAATAGATTTCACAAAACAGACATTCAAAGCAGAAACTGTGAGCACACAGTATCATAGAATAGTTTGAGTTGGAAGGGACCTTTGAGACCATCTAGATCCAACACCCCTGCCATAGGCAGGGACACCTCCCAATAGCCCATGTTGCTCAAAGCCTCATCCAGCCTGGCCTTGAATGCCTTCAGGGATGGGGCATCCACAACTACCATGGGCAACCTGTTCCAGTGTTTTTGCCACCTTCACAGTAAAGAATTTCTTTCGAATATCTAGTCTAAATCTGCCCTCCTCTAGCTTAAATCCACTTCCCCTCGTCCTTTCACTACATACCCCTGTAAAAAGTCCCTCCCCATCTTTTCTGTAGCCCCCTTTCAGCACTGGAAGGCCACTATAAGGTCCCCTCAGAGCCTTCTCTTCTCCAGGCTGAACAAGCCCAACTCTCTCATCCTGTCCTCACAGGGGAGGTGTTCCGGCCCTCTGACCATCTTTTTGGCCCTCCTCTGGACCCGCTCCAACAGCTCGACATCGTTGTGTTGGAGGGGCCAGACCTGGACACAGTACTCCAGGTGGGGTCTCCTGAGAACAGAATAGAAGGGGAGAATCACCTCCCTCGACCTGCTGGCCATGCTTCTCTTGATGCAGCCCAGGATGCAGTTGGACTTCTGGCCAGCAAGAGGACACTGCCAGCTCACGTTCAGTTTTTCATCTACTGACACCCCTAAATCCTTCTCACCTGTCTATGAAACCCAGCACCTGAGGACTTCCGACAGGCTGACAGGCTCCTCAAGGACGGACTTGTCCCAGGATCCAAGAGCTGGGGAAAAAAATCCTTTCTGACTCTCTGAAAAATTTTCTCTCTTCTCTACTTTTCCTTTCTCTTTTCTCTTCAACCATCTCTTCACTTCTCTCTCTGGCACATATGGGAACACCTGAGAAGTTTAATGCCAGCTCATTTTGGGGCTTCTTCAGCAGGTTTCCTTATTGTGATCAGTGATTGCTCCTTTTAATACTGATAAGTGACTGCAAGTTTTATAAGCAGTTGTGGGTTTTTACTGTTCTTGGTAGTTGTGTTGTCCTTACATCATTATCCCATTGGTGTCAGTTTTGGTGTTGTCAGTGGGTGGTGTTGTTATGGGTTGTCTTCACCAAGTAATTTGGTTTTTGTAATTGTTACATTTTTACATCCCACATTTCCCTTTTTTCCCTAAAGATTATGTGCATTAAAGTTATAAGCCAGTATTTCTTAGAATCATAGAATGGTATTTGATTGTTTGGTGTTGTTTCACCTTTAATTTTTCCCAAGGAGATCCACAGAACCTCCACAACTGGATTTCTGTCTCATACTCAGCATATTCAAGCCCAACATTATTAATGATTAAAATTGAATATTGTTTTAATTTTACTTCAGACTAAATTCTTCACTGTGATATTGTCTCACTAGAGACAGGCTTCTGGTTTGGAACTCCACTGGTTGACGCTGGGAAGTACTGATGGTCATTAGTACTGGCTTTTGTTTTCTACAAAATTATTTTTTTCACTTCAAAATTTTACTAAATATCTGGCGTGGTTTGTTAGATAAGTGTTTCTCTAAAAGCCTGAACAGAATTATGTTGTTTTGGTTGTGTTGTTTTATTTTGTTTTTTTCCCACAGTCTATTAAAAACTTGGAAACTTCTGAGAAAAAAAATAGGATCTATACACTTCTCAACATTTCTCCTAGGAACATGAAAGATTTACCCATTACCCAGGGCAGGGCGAAGATACAAACAGCTGTCGCTGTTTATGCTGTAGGATTGTGCAGGCTCCCCCCAGAGAAGGTATACGCACAGTAGCTCATACATTTAGGACCCCTATAGCTCTGCCACTGCTACAGCTCTTTTCCCTTTGCTTCCCTGCCGAAACCAGCAGTTATGTGCTTTCTTATTCTTATCCTCAGAGATGAAGCCCAGAGCCAGCCCATGAGGATCAGACATGGTTACTACTCTATGCCTTGTTGACTCACACATCAAAAATAATTTCTTAATATCTTTGTACTCCTCAACCTACTGTTTCTTCTCATTACTGGCACGGAGAGCACATCTGTGATCTCTGCTGAAATCCCTGGCTATTCAGGACACACTGCGGGTTCACTGCTTAATATCATAAGATCTTTATAATCTTTATATACAGAACTTTAATGCTTCATCTTGTTTATTTGCAGCTTTTTCTTGCCACTGATGTACCAGGATCTGAATTCATTTATTTCATGGTTTAACACCTTAAATGTGTGACCATCTTGTACCACTATGCATCAGATCCCTTAACCCAGCTCTGCTGGTGGTCTGCTGGGGGAGAGTGGAGCACTAGGATATTTCACTGCAAAGGCCACAGTGTTTTGCTTCAACATCAAAAGCTGTGAATTTTCTCTTCTTGTACTTTTTAAAATATTTTGCTCCAAAGCAGTGTTCTCCATTCAAATTTGACCTATAATTAACAGGTTAAGTAGCTTGACATGAAATGTTGCCTTTCCAGCCCAGTGAAAACATTTTAATTGATCTAAAATCCGATTAGAGGGTGTTTGCATTTTTCTTGGAAGGGAGTTGGCTTTATTGAACTGTCCTCCTCTCCCCTTGAAGAAAATGTATGGTTTGAAATCAAATTTATCAGAAAGCACGGTGTTTGCCTGGCTCCCCTTGTCTCACAGGTAGTTTCTCATGTGTGCAAAGAGACTGAGAGCAGGATTAGGGCTCTGACACCTGAGCCCTTGCACCTTAGAGCAGCTTTCCCACCTCCAGCAGCTCACCTCTCCCTCTGCCAGAAGTTACCTCTCTCCAGGAGAGATGACAGAGTTCTGACAGTGTGTTAGGGCAGATGTGCCTTCAACGCCCTTCCTAAATCAGAACCCCTGGCACATGTGCACCGTTGGTGTCAGTGATAAAGAAATACTTTGTGCTGTATTTTTAGCTTGTTTTCTTCCACCAGCCAGCTGCATACAGATGTGGGTGACAGGCACAAGAAAATTATAAATGATTTTTTATAATAGCAAAAAGATTTTTGAAGCTATGGGAAAAAGGGATTGGATATTGGATAGAATTAAGTGAATAGGCAGCAGGGTAACAGATTGTATATGGAGATTTTTTACATGTAAAATCACTCATCTCCACAGACATCAGTTACTGAGAGCTTCATCCCTCCTAGTAACTAACATCAATGTCACCATCTGCTCCCTGGTGTTGCCATTGCACAGTAGCCTTGCTGTTCTCAGTGTTCCGGAAAGTCAGTTGCTTCAAATACATTTTTTAAAAGCCATTCTACTACTTTTCAAATGATGTCCAAAAAAAAAGTGAAAAGTTATCTTTAAGGCTAAATGCCTATTTGTTATCAAATAAATAAAGGAAAAATACCTGTAAGGTTTATGAACAGGGGAAGAGCCTGCTTATGTTCATGTTGGAAGTGACCAAGAAGCAGCACCTCTATAGCCCAAATTTTCAGCTTTAGAAGAGCAAAATAACAGCCTGACTGAAGACTCTGAACCTTGTGTATGGATGTGACTATAAAGTGTGGGGAAAAAAAGGGATGAGTTTGCCTTAGACACTCAGGAATGAGTCCATTATTTCCAGGTCCCTAACAGCAAACTGGATCTGCCAAGAAGTCCACATCTATTGTCCCAAAGTTTTTTTTTCTCTCCTTTCTGGAAAGTAAAAGATGTGAATTTTTTCTGTTTGTTTTGTGTCAAACTGAGATTCTTATTTCCATTTTGATGTTCTAAATAACATAGGCTGTTCCCTAAGTTATTTCTTTAAAGAGAGAGTTTTTTTCTTTTTAAAATTGCTTTTGCCTGTATAGTCAAAGAAAGAAGACATCTGCTCAACAGAGAGATGGTGTTGAGAGCACCTGTTCTTGTTATAAATAATGTTGCATTAGTTTATGAAAAACAGGAGTTTTTTTCAGCAGGTTAGACTGGAAAAAGCTCTTTAAGGAATATTTCACAGGCTCTGGAAGAAGGAGGCATTGGATCAGACTGCCTTGGGAAGATGTGGGAATTGAACTGGGCTAAGAAAACATCCTCTAAGTTGAGTAACCAACTTGAAGAGAAGAGCTGCTCACACTGGATTTGAGACGATGCTGATATCTGGCTTTTAGTTCCCACTCTTTGTTTTCTAAACTGCTAAAATTAGAATATATGAAAAAACCTCTTTTTGTTGTTGCTTCTAGTGAGGAAAAAACATATACTTCAGTTTGAAGGAAACAAAATCATACCTGCACCAACTTTTAAAGCAATGATCCCTGGATAATTGTTGATCTGTCAGACTGCATGTCTAGTAACGGCGAGAAGAGTAGCCAGATTAATGCAATTACACTTTCAGACACACTACATGATTTATCTCTAATGGTAGATATTCATCTTTGAGGTAGGGCAATGTTTTCTAGCAGTACAGGCAATAACCTGCCCTGTGTTACATGGGTTAGTCTGAGGGTGTTGTACTTGAAAAAGAAATTGTGCACACTTTGTACCAACTCTGAATCACCACGGCTTTACGATATCCTGTTTTCATTCTGCCAGAAGCTCCACAGATTGATCAAGAAATTACTGAGACCTGAAGCCTTATATTTCCAATTGATACATGTATTACCAGGAGAATTTTCTTCGGATTCAGCACTGCAATTTGGCACAACAGCAAACTACTGGGAAAAAATGATTTGCTGATAAAAAGCCTGAACTTCACAGCAGCAGCCCAGATAATATTTCCTGCAGACGCTGTTGCGCTATAAACAGACTCATTGTGTTGGCTGTAGGGCACTGTCTCATCTGGAAACACCCACTTTCACAGTAGTTACACAATTAACAGATACATTCCCAAATAACTCTCTGGAATATTTCACTTTTTTTTTTTTTTTAATATAATTTCCTTCCTTAAAATTGGTCCCATGCATTTTAAATCACACAGGGTGTTCCCAGATGGAAAGGGTACCCTAAAACCTGTTACAGCCCTGTTCCTCTCTGCACCACAAACATCGCTGTCTTGCTCTTTCTCCCCCTGTGCCAAGCGATTGCTGTGTGCACCTGGGAGGTCTCAGCTGGCCAGATTTCCAGTCTGTTTGAACCACAGCGATTCAGGGCAGTCTGCTCATTAGCACTTAATTTCTCCTTTGCTTGCCCAAGGCTCGCTCCACTCCGATGTAATTCCAGCAGCAGTGATGCAGCCAGTCCCCCGCACCGCTGACAGTGCCTTAGCGTGCTGGACCATGGACCCCCCCAGCACCATCGCTCCCAGTTCCACTTATTAGAGCTGAGTCATTGCCTGAACTTTCTCTTTCTGGAGTTTCTGCCAGTGTCAAGCTTTGGTCTTGTTTTCAAGATAACTAATTTAGCTGCAACTCAAGGCACATTTTGTTTACTTCCAAAGTCGGTCAAGGAACACTGACATATTCTTCTGAGTCCTAGAGAACTTCAGTTCTCTGAAGAAGCTTAATACACACAAAAGTTAGTAGAGTATGACCAAAAATTGGGTCAGCATGGCTCCAGGAAAGATGTCTTGCCTAAAGATTTTGATAGCAAACCTATGCAGGAATTTGTAAATATTTTCAGCTATAAAGATGACTGGTGTTGTTCCCCAACTTTTCTGTATTTTTTTTTCTTTTTTCATTTGTTTGGGTTTTTATTTATTCTGAAGTTGGACAGACTTGAGAACAAAGTAAAATTTGTAAAAGAATGGAAAAATTTGCCCATGCTTTTATTAGAGTCCCAGGTATCTTGAGGCAGTTCTTGCTTCTCCAGAGTGTAGTGACTGGATGCAGAGACTGAGGGGAAATCTTTGTTCATTTGCATCACAGATGAAAATGGGGACGCAGACAAATCCTCACTGGTATGTCCACTTTCTGCCTACAGAAAAGATGAACAGGAGGGTAGACATCCTCTTTGCCAACTCCATCCCATGATCTTTGAGTAGAATGTCAAAATGGAGAGTTTATGTATTTACTGGGCAAGCAACAATTTCCTACTGAATAGTGTACTTCAGTCACTGCCATCACAAGAGGATCTTTCTTGCTGGGTTTTCCATGGTAATAAACAGCTATTCAGAAAACCCTGTAGCTCATTACCTCTCCAAGGGCAAGGGTCCTTGTCATGCTGTTTGTTATGACTGTAGAGCCAGCCCTTTACTCCTCAGGACTTTCAACAGTGTTTGATGAATGAGCTGAATAGAGCCATCTGAGTAAAAATGGGACAGAAATAACAAGACTAGCTCTGGGACTTCTGATCAGTTTTGTCCAGGGGATTTTCAGATCACTTGGATTTGAGTTGCTTTGTGTGCTATGCTACCAAATGAAGTCAACATCAAGTGAGAGAGAACACTTAAGCCCCAAAGTTATGAGTGGTTGTAACTAGATACAATCAATAAAAAGAACTATTTTTTTTAAGCCAACACTTTTCAGACTTTCCTGCAATCTAGAAATTCCAAGATAAATTACTTATTTAGTAAAATTGTCATTTCAGTACAAGGATATCAAATCAATCCTTGTCCCAGACCTTTTCTCTTTCAGATAGTGTTGCTATTAAGCTCAGAATCTCTTAACGTCTTAGCTATGTAACATCAAATTCCTACCATACCATAGTTAGTATTTAGACATGAAAATAGATTAATAATCCATTTAAAAAAAATCCATGACTGAAATTACAACATTTCCTACTCTGAAATTGCTATCTAGAGAAGGTCTTCTGAAATATTATTAAAATGCTATTTGAGAGTGTATACAACTGCCCTCTATTAGTACATCAGGGGGTGATTACCAGGGAGCAGTTCTAAATTGCAATAATTACAGAAGAGTCATTAACAGCTAGAGGCTATGAAAATGATAGAATTTTGGGAAAGACAGGCTACAATATACAGTTGCAAGAAATTAATTTGTTTCTTCTACAAAAGGAAGGTGATAGAGAAAGCCTGACAAGCCTTCAGCTGCATGAAAGGTTATCTTTACATGGGCAGTGATTTGCGCTTTTCCAAGTTCACAAATATGGAACTTAACCTGAAGTCAAATAGATTTAACTGAGACAGTAAGAAAAAAAAATCTGACTAAGGAAAGTCAAACTTTAGACAATGTCAAGGGACAGCTGGGATTCTTCAGCATTGGAGGTTTTGAAGAATAATTAGATGTTCCGATTATTCCTCATGGCTATTCCTGGTTTTGCTTTAGGTTGGTGGGAGAAAATAATCTTTATTTTAAGGCCCCTTTCAAGCCTATGTGTCTGTTGTAGGATAAAAATAAATGTAGAATGAACTGAGTCAACCCCTCGGATGAGTGATGTCCTGGAATAGAAGTATAGAGGGGTGCCCAAATCAGAAGAGAAAAGAGTCTTTTTAAGCAAGATTGCCTTCTGTGAAAACAAGTCTTTAGTGAAGGATGCATGAGAACTAGACAGCTGTTGAAAGAAGCCTGCAAAGGACCTGCCAGTCTATGGGCTGAACTATCTAGATTAATAACATCAGTCCAAGTGCTAAGTAAATTCTTTCTTCATTTTTTTCTGGACAGCTGTATCTCTAAAGAGCTTTTTGTACAGTATTGCCTTCTTGGATTTAATATATAAATCCTTTTCTTTTTTTTTTTGGCTTAACGTGTCTATACTGTCATTGAGTGCTCATCCAAATTTCTGTCTTGAGATCTAGTAACACAGGGCTCTGAGAGGAAAATAAACTTCCACCCTGTAGCAAGGACAGGGGCAGTGCAGATGAATCCTAGACTTTCTTACAGGGCTTTTGACAATGTGTAATTATGTTTCAGTGCAAAACAGACCTGGCAGTGTTTTGAAAAATATTCAGAGAAACAAAATCTCTCTGGTAGGTGGCTGAGCAAGTAGCAAATTGCAAAGATTTGAAATGATAAGGGATTTATTAAAGTTAATATACTGGACAATTCACCAAGGCAACAAGATTGACATTTTTTTAGGAAATTAGCTTTGCTGGAAGATATCAAACTGATTACCTTCATTTGTGGTCTTCTGTGTTTATCCACAGACCGAAGATGGCAGTCACTGTAGCTGTGCAGGACCCTCATGTGAACTGTCACCTCCTTTGTACCTTCCTGCAGAAGTGGAGCTACCGATGAGGCTTCTTTTGCACTGGTATTTTTTCAGAATGAAGAACCATAGAGGACGTATCCTGTAGGAGCAAGTGAATTATGTTGTCAGCTGAAATTATTGTCTGTCTTCTACTTTTCCCATGTCAGTTAACCGATGCTTGGCAATAGAGCCTTACTACTCACACAGCCTGCTGTCTGACCATGAAGACAGCCAAAAACTTGTGAAGATTTGTGTTCTCCAGTCCTCTGAGGATGCCCAGGTTTTCACGGTTTGTCAGTTGTGTCACATCTCACGTCAGAAGATGGTGTGTGTGTCACCTTTCTGGCACTTTGGGAAATAACAAAGAAGGAACTGAGCCTGCATTTCCCAACACCAAGGCATGTACTTTGGCTCTAGAATTCACTCTGACCTCTTTTTTGAGACTTTATATTTCTCTCCCTGTAGAACAGGAACAGATCTGAAAGATGAGAAGTATTTGGGAGATAAATATTAGGCAAATATTGGTTGTTTGCAAGATGGATTCCCTCTTTCCCACCCCTCTCTAATTCAGAGATAACAGTTAGGTCTTGCTACATTTAAATACAATAAATTTGTGTATGGAATAAAAGCATCAGAACTAACTGGCATTTTGCAGAGCACACTGTTTAAGTAGCTTTCTGTGCTTGAATTATTATACAATACATTCCCTCTGTAATCTGAACTCAAACTTGACCGGTCTAGCTTTTATAACAAAAACAATTCACTCAATCATACCAACTCCCACTACAGTGGTCACTACAGAAGGAGAAGGTCAATGTTGATTTGCTTGAAACAGACTAATTAAAACCTAGCCCAAAGAGGTTAAATGCTGTATTTGAAGAGAGCGTAACATACTGATAATAGAGGGAGGCTAAGTGGAATGAAAGACCATTGAAATGCACTTAAGCAAGTCAAATGGAGTAAATAATCCTAGGAAAGGCTTGATTTTCTGTGGCTGTGGAGCACAAATTCAATAGAAGAACCCCTGGCTGTCATGTTAAGATAATGTGATTGTACAATCACTTCAGAGCAACCAGTCTCAATAAATAAATCTACAGATATCCCACAAAGTGAATATGAAATCATGCGCCTGTTGAATCAGAAATTAAAGAACAACATCTTAAACTCTATTTTAAAATCTCTTCTCCCTCCAGTAATTATTGGACACCACATGAAGGTGAAAAGCTCCTTGAATAAAAGATCCAGCACTGCAGATCATTCTAGTTTGTCATGCAAGCAAACAGAATCCTTTATGAAAAATTCTTATGAAATACAGCATAAATCCAAATGACCCACCTTGAAGTAAAAGTCACCAACCCAGGTTTTTATGGTTTACAACTACCTGGATGACAAACTAAAATGATTCACCTTTAACTACAGAATTGCAACATTACAAATTTGTTTAATAATGTAGTTCAAACATGTTGTTAACAGCTTTTCAGGAGCATGTGAAAAATTATTTCCCCTTATAAAAGTAATAATCAACAATCCCCAAAAGACTGTGCTATTCCATCCAAACAGGATAGCGCCAAGAAAAGCATACCTAATAAAAGCTGCACTCCAATAGATTTGTGTACCTTCCCCCCTGATTCCCCATTCATGTGATGGTAACCCCAGCTCTTACCATGAATCCTGGCTTCAGATGAACTAATCCATGAATAATTCAGTATCTTTTACCTTGCTGCAATGAAACAGTCATTTGCTGAGTCTCCCTTGCAGAGAAATTACTTCGAGCCACTAAGCTGTCAAGCAATATGCAATTGAAGAAGGGATTTGGGGGATTAGCACTGGCCAGATCAATACTGTCATATTTAAACAGCATCTGAAGTTATTGTTTGATGGAACAGAGAGCAAATTTGGGAGAATTATTTGCCTGTTAGAGTTCGGCCCTGTCTTCACGTTATTTTTATGATGTTTCCCCATGGTCTGGCCCTCTGTGAAAACAAACCATTAATCTGAGAACTTGTTTATGGTGCTTTTCTCACAGTGTGAATTCACAAGGCTGAAATTCATTCCCAGAGATTTGATGAATGTTGTGAGAGTTGATTACTCAGACTCACCTGGACAGAAAATTTAAAGAGGGCCAAAGTGTGTAATTAATATCCTTATTTCCTGTCTTTTCTGATGCCACTTATAAAGTTCCTGGAATACTTTTCTTACCAGACTGTAATCTTTAATTCTTTTCCCTTCTCCTTGTCTCTATAACTAGGTGTAATTTGGGGGGTGGGAGCTAAATAATATTTGCAATGACAACTGGTACTACTGCATTTTTCTCTGGTGTTTTTATAAGAAAAGCTGTTTTATATAGGCCCAGAAATTGTTTTCAAAGTCCTGCTGTTTATGGAGATGTGCACTGGACGTGTCACTTAGGGACATATTGAAAAAAAATGCACCAATATCCAGCATGTCAGTCCTGCAAACCCCTGCTCTTTGCTTGGCAGGAGACAGTTACCAGCAAAGCAAATCCTCCGCTAACAGCATGTGCTGCGGGTTGTTCAATCTGTGCATGTGCGGTAAAACCTCTGTTCTTGCAAAACATCAGCGTGTGGGCATGTGCACGTAACCGTAGTTAGCCAAAAGCATCTGAGATGCTCTAGCACATCCTCTGGCGTACCTCTCCAGGAAAATCTACATGCCTGCCTAGTGGCCTCGGAAGCTTCAAATTGCTCTGATACAATGCTGAGGAGTGCTGTACCGAGAATCGTGGGGATGTATGAAATGAGCCCCATTTCCTCCTGATTGCACAAATGTGCTATTTCACAAATGCCTCCTGTAAAATGGTCCCCGTTTTGAAATACTGATGATGAGCTGTCTGCTAAATGGCCCAAATAGCAGCTATGTATCCTGCCAAGCAATTGACAACTTTGAAAGACAACCCATGAATGGTGGCAGAGCAGGCACCCTTGCTCCATGTACAAGAATGTGGTCCTGAAGAAGCAGGTGGTTCCTTGTGCTAACTGACCTCTTAGGCATGGTCGTCTATGGACCACTGTCTTCAGATATCATCAGTCCATCTGTTGCTCCTCCTTGCAGTTTATTAAATGGTCATAAGGTTGTAAAATTGAAGTTGGGCCCTAAAACCTAAGTAATTACCACTTAGTTAAGACAAAATTAAAGAAAACTTAAAAAAAGAAAAACTATGGCATTATTCCTTTTTTTCTCTTTTTTAGAAGAAAAACATTCTATTTTTTGGCATCAACTAGGGTGGGAAAGCAAGACCTATATTCTTGGATATCGTTAGGAAGGCAAAATATTTGCAACACTTGGTGGCACAGAGGCTGCAGAGCTCGCTGCCCCCGAGTTACAGAGTGTACAGCCTCACCCTGGGTAGCTCATTCAAAGGAACTCACGTCTGAACAATGGGATTTTCTAGGCCTTAATTTTATAGCTATAGAAAGATCATCTTCTGATAGAAATATTGTCTTTTGTTTATCACATTGTTTCCAGCAGAGGGAGAAATTCACTGAACAATAATAGTCCTTGTTTATAAGATTATAAGAGATTGAGGCACTGTTCCTAAGAGTATTTTCTACAATAAGAAACTAAAAGATTTTGGAAGCAAAGTGTTTGCAAAGATTAGATTTCCAAAAAGCTCTCATATTTCCTCATCTCTGTATGTGCTGCACAATTAATTTATTTTTTTTTCTCCAGAAAATCAGGAGATCCTTACTTTTCACAAAGCTAAAGAACCACTAAATTAGCCAATGTGGATGCAGAATGGGTTGGCATTTTGCTACCACAGACGTTTGTTTTGCCTATTCAGAACTTCATCACAGCAATTCCACCACCTTTAATGGGATATTGTCCATTCTCCCTGCTCAGATATTGCCTTGTGGTATGAAACAGTGGCAGGAATGGAAAGAAATGTAGAGTGTTTCTAACTGGAGTTTAAAGGCATTAATTACCTCTATTTGTCTACCACAGAAGAAGGTTATTACTATCTTGTAGACAGTGCTGAATTTCTAATAGGTTGTTTCTCTTTGCTGCCTGCTTTCTGCTTGTCTTTAAATAATAACATCAGTGCCCTTTTTAGAATTCAACCACTTTGCCATTAAGTAGTAAACAAACTACTTCTGCTCTGGGCATGCTGGTCTGCATTTCCAAGACACATCAATAATAAACGCTGCATGTATTCTTCTGTCAAAGATATTAAATCATGGAAGAAATCCGCACAAAAATAAGCAAGTGAGAGACGAGTGCTCAGAAGGTGAGGAGAAGGTCAGGTCTGAGGGAAGAAGTGTTGGAATATTATTTTTTCACAATGATGGATCAGCATCTTTAGTCCTTATGCTCTGCTTTCCTAGTGCCATAATATATCATTATACATAAATTGTTAGTTCTAATCCCCTTGGGTTTATAGAGTATTTACACACACACACGTGTCAGGCAAGGCTAATGGGAGACAAATATCAACGTGGGTATAGCAAATGGACTTAATACACTTCATATGGCAGGTGTTATTTCATTCCTGGCAACACCTGAGACAAAGAAGCTGTGCAAATGTCAAGCATACATCCAGACAAAAGTTACATAGGAATGGATAACTTCAGAGTGTGAGACACTTCGCTGCTGCAAAGATTTCAGTAACTGGAGCGATGGCAAAGGACTGCAGCGATACAGCAGGACACTCAAAACCCAGCCGTGCTCGTGTCCCTGCAGGTCAGCAAGAGCTTACATTTGCTTTACGTATACCAGACATTTCCTTCCTGTCCTGCTGTGATGCAGGATATCCTGCACTGAGATGTGGAAGCAGGAATACAAGTTATAATGGTGGTATCTTAGAAAGATTTCTATTTTGATCTATAGAATGAGAGAATACCAGCAAAGGGAAATCAAGACATGAACAAGGAGAAGAGAGGTGGTAGGTTCGCTTAGGGAGCCAAATGAAGCTAGAGGCGCATAGCAAATGCACAGAAGGGTGGAAGGACGATGTAATTACAATTTTTTTGCAGATTTATTATTCCATTAGGAGGGCAGTTTCCTATAATATTTCTGGTTACCTGTGGCTACTGAAAAACCTGATTACCGTCCTCTTCAACACATGCACAAAAAAGCAGGAGTGCCTTTTGCCTTAACCTCTAGATCACAACCATCTTTCACAGCGGGTTAATATTGCTTGCTTCATATACTCTAAAGCTGATATTTTAATCTTTATTCCTAAACGATTGCTTTCTCCTCTTCTGTCAGAGGTTTCAGACTCCTGATGCTTTGGTTTAGGTAGTTTATCCAGGATTCTTTTTCAAATTACTCTCTCTGTCCTCTTCCACCATCCATTTTCCAGTCCTGACATGTTTATTGGTCCTAATTGCACCTCTGTAGTAGGACATTTATTAATATTCTGTGCAGAGAGTCTTCCTCCCTCTTCTGTATGCACAGGCCCATGGCTAATATTTTAAGAACACAGCTAAATAATTTGTGATTTTTCATAAATGCAGTCCTGTTTGGTTTTTCTTTTTTGTCGTTTTTGCTATAATAAGGACGTACGTAGCTTCACTGAAACAAGTTACTTGTCACTGAGTTCAGAAGAACAGCAGGAGTAATCAGCTCCTGAATATAGTTAGAGGCAAAACCAACTCCGAGTCAGGTCTGCAGAATTTTGGTTATTTATCACTTCAGTTTTGCTGGGCTTCTCTTGCTAGACTTCTCTTTCTCCTTCTAGAAATCTGCATCCTGGACTATGCATAGAAAAGATCTAGTTCAAAAAGGGTCTTAAATATAAGCCTGACTTTGATGTAACCATCTTGAAAAATGTGCAAGTATATTTTCATGAATTGGGCTTTTATTTTCCTGTCGCTTTCAAGCTGTGTTGATGATTGTTTTTAAAAATGTGAGCAGCTGTGCTGAAAAGACTAGAGATGCCAGGTATTAGTACAATATTTTATCGCTTGAACTAAATTTCCAAGGAAAATTACTATAATGTATTTTTCATATGCAAAAAAAATTTAATGCATGTAACATTTGGGGGGGTTTGTGTGTAAATCAAGTATAAATTAGATGCCATTGCTTTTTTATTTGCTTTAAAATGCCTAACTTCAGTTTTGCAAAAATGTTTACAATTTTCCTTTTCAAGCTGCAGAGGTTTCATTGCTGAAGGTGTGTTTCTGAACTACCACACTATCAACAAAATTAGGAGATAATTTTTATCATTATGTAATCACATGTGGTTCTTAAAAGTTCTTCTTTATACTTTAGGGCATTTTCAGCATACAACACAAACAAATAACACAATCTGGGGAGGCAAAGAGGCAGCTGGGAACCATAAACATTACATTCTTATAGAAGTTGAATTACTGACCTGTTTTCCAGCCCTAGGCAAGTCACAGAAGTTTTTACATTTCATTTGTCATTATTAATGGTCTTTGTTTGTCATATAAAGGAGAAGAAAGGGGAAGAAAATATTTTCACTTGTTCTTTGGAAAAATTTCAAAGCTATCTCTGTTTTCTGTATTTGCTTGTGCTTGGTGGGTACGTATCCTCACCAGAATCTCACCGAATCTTAGCTACTTTCTGAAACAAAGTTCAGATCTTGGGAAGAAATGCCTCCCCTACCACACTAACACTTTAGGGTCAGATTTTAGTTAAAACAAAGACTATATGGATGTTATCCTGGGAGAACCCAGAGCACGTGCGAGTACCAGCCTGCGGGCAGGGGCTCACTCGGCGTGATGGTGGATCCAGGTCAGGCTCAAACTTCTGCTCCAACAGCTCCAGATCAGATGTCTGAATCTGTTCACCACAGAAAGACTTCAAGTACCATACTTTTGGCTACTTTTATCTCTTTTTTTTAGTTTAAAAAAATGTATAGGAATGGAGAGTTGAACCTGATGTCACACATGCTGGGGTAACACCCACAGCACCGGGCTATTGACTTTTTTGGAAAGGAATTAAGTCCTTCAGCATGCTTCTTAGAAACCCACCCTGAAGCACAGAAATTGTTGCTTAATAGGTGTTTAAAACGAGTGTATTCAGATGAAAGGTTTTGAGTTCAACAACTTGACATTTTCTGATAACAGTTCTCTTTCTACTGAAAAAAGATTACCAGCTGAATAACTTATGTAATTAAGTCTAATGCATTCTACGTCCCTTCCCTTCCCCTCACTACTTTGGAACACTGTGATATACTGTCTCCAGTTATTACCTACACAAAACTGCAAAATTATTCCCAAGTCTGCAGTCTGGATCCCACTGAGCTGGAAAATTCCATTAAGGGGGAAAGCATTTGTATTTACCTGCCTTCAAGCAGCATAAGGGAGTATTGTTTTTTTTCCCTGCACTGAATAGGTTTAAGACTGCAATCTTAAGCAGTAGATATTATGAGTGCCGCAAAAAATGGGCTTAAAATGTTATTCCCAAAATCCTTTAAAATTGACTAGTTGTATTCAATGAAAGCTGGACAGATAAATCCCCAGAAAACTTCACATCTTCTCACACACTCAAAAATGCAATGGAAATGCAGACAGTAAATAAGCAGCACTGATTTGCTTTCAACCAGCACCAATATTTTGACCTTTATAGACTAGCACAAAAGCTTTAAAATCAAGTGTCAGAAGCATGAGTTATATTTTTGTCTTTTAAAGACATGTTAATATTGTTTGTCATAGTGGTCAGGTCATCTATATATTTATATTTTTTATTTATTTAAAGACTTATTTTCTATTTAGAACTAGGGTAAACCACATGAGAGGGAAAACTCTTCATATATATCACTCTGTGGCTACCCTTTATATGGAAACTTTACATACACACACACAGAAGTCCAGAATGTCCTTAATTTATCTTGTTAACAGTTTAACAGGTTATCTCTGAGTCCAGCCCTGCCCCTCCTGCCCTCTCTTCTGTGTCTTATCGAGGTCTTGCCTCACAGCTTGCCTGTTTTGCATGAAAATGAAGTGTCTGACGATGCACCCACCCCTTACAACCTTGTCTGCTCTCTATGTAAATGCGATCTTGCTTACCTGAACACTCTGGATCCTATTTGCAAAGGTGACTGCAGAACTTTTCAGACACATAACCAATCTGAGAAGAAGAAAATTGACAGTTATTAGAGTTTCCCAGAATGTTGGGTTCATTGGAAACACTAATGCTTTTAGAATTTTTTTCTTTTGTTTTCTTTCTGAATTAGGAGGAATAGCTAAAATCCTGAAATCTTCAGCTGAGTTAACGTCTACAATTCCAATAGCTTTTATGAAAATATGCTATTTTATATATATATTTTTAAATTATTCCAAATTAACACTGGGCCATTAAAAACAGCTATTCCCTGGGTAATGCTTTCAGTGCTGCTCTTGCCTTCTGGATTAAATGACAGAAACACTCCGAAAGATTTAGTGTTACTTTTCCTGTTCAATCTCTACCCAGTAGTAACTGTATTGAAAACTTCTTTTAAAAGAAGGTTTAAAAGGGCCACTTTAGAAGGTCCACCTTTAGTTTTACAGTTAACTTCAGATCACAGAAGCCTAGTTGCAACAGAACAAGATATTGGTCTATTTTCTACAACAGCACAGCTGTTGCACAGGAAATACATATTTTCCTACTTTCACCCTTTTCTTTAATGTCATGTTACAGCAAAAAAAAAAAAAAAGAACCAAAACAAAACAGCTTCAATAGTTAAAAATGCCAAGAGCAGTTAGAAAAAGCACCCACTTCAGTATAAATATGTATAAGGTGTGAAGAAAAAGCCTTCCAAGTTAATGTGTACAGAATCTGGTAGCAATCTGAAAATTTTCAAAATATCATACAGCAGGCTCAAATGGGCTTTAAAGTACTCCAGGGCTCTTGACATTATCGCATTTGTTGTCAGAGAAAGGCATGATGTCTCTCAAAGCAGAATTTACATGAGTGGAAGGAAAGATAGCATGTGTTCTGGAAAGAGACAAAAACACCTCAAAATCTTCCTCCAGTGGGTTGCTGATACAGTACAGGGCCAAATGACAAAAAGTTTAAGTCACTACATTTTTTTGTAAAACTTTTTTCTGTATCTGTATTTCCTCTGTAGCTCTCTGGGAGGGTCAATCTTGCTTTGAAGGGCTCGGCTATTCCTGTCTATAAAGCACTTGAAAATCTCACGGGAAATTTTGTAGCGATGCGAAGGGAGATGTACTCGGGAAGATGAGCTTTTTCCCCACTGAGCAGAGGCTTTTTCACACTGCGAAACACCATCTACATTGCATAGTAGAATGCTTTTGAAAAAAAAAATCACTGACAAAATGCGTGGGCCTTGAAGACAAAATCATGGCCTGTACACTTCATCTGAAAAGCACCTATTAAACACAGAGCCAGAGCCTGAGCTGCTCTCTCACCATAGGAAGTCTCATTTAGGTCTGTGAATAAATGTTTCTCAAAAGGGACCGGAGATGTGCAGATGACTGCCCTGTGTTCTGGTTTGAACCTTTTTCAAGCTAGTCAGTAAGAGCGGATCTTCTTCTTTGCTATTAGGCATCATTTAAACCTTGTACCTTCAGAACTATGAGCAAATTCTCTGGTTTTCCGTCAGTTTGGAGGCACATACAGTGCTGTCATCCTGATCGATTGTCTTCACTGTTCTAGGGACCCAATAAAACTATTGGCAACTGTGAGAGATGGATAAAGTACTACCACACATCTTCCCTTTCGCTTCTGTTTTGTGTTAAATCACTCACATGTCAGCTCTGAGACTTCAGTTCAAACGGGTGTTGTGTAAGATGATGCATTTCCAAAGGTGGTGATTGTCACCCAAAAGATGCATTTTTGCACCTGAAATGAAGAGGGCACAGTCTTCATTTCCCTTGTGTGTCTGTAGGGGTCTGCATGGGCAGCTCCTGAGCATCATACTCATCTCTAGTTTCAGTGAGGGGAATAGGGCTCCCAAAGTGGCAGACTGGTTCAAATCCTGGTGGAGAAGAACTGACCTAGTAAAGCTACTGACTCCAGAATTACCAGGTCACAGGGGTGCTCGGGCCACCCAACACCACAGCCCAGTCATGCAGAGGAGAGCTATTCTCAATGCATGGGGACTCTTCCTTGTTCTGCTCCTCAGCTCTAGAGGGCACAGATAGGTTATTTTACCTTACTTTACTTACCAGTTCTGCCTGGGATCAATCTCACTACTGCGTGGGCTGTAAAGTGCAAAAATATCTTTGAGGTGACCACCACAATTTGAAACAATCTTTTTGACAAGTTAATCCAGTTTGCTTTGCATGTCTAAGGCCTATTGGGTTATTTGAAAATGATGGTAAATTATCCTTCTGGCATGTATCTTTTTCATCACTATTGTGTCTAGAGCTTTCTTTCTCTCTCTAACCTTGTAGCAGGAGGCATTCAAAAGAACAGTACCATTCCTCGCTGCATTTAACTAAACCGAGATATGACTCCTGGGAATAGAAGAGAACATCAGCTGCCAGCATATTAATGTTCCATATTATTCACATCCTTCTTCATAAAGATGGTTTCATTAATTCCAAGTCAAATACTATTGATTCTCAATGTGACACAGAGACAGGTGGTCGCTGTGATCCAACTTACAAAACAATCTGAACAGCAGCTGAGGCAGGAAGGAATGAAAACTCTTGACAAGGGTTTTTCCCAAAGAGTCAGTCTTATGAGCAGTAGAACAATACTTTTACTGCAGCCAAGAAAATGTAAACGTGCATAGATAATTTAAACAAGTATTTTCTGAAATTAGACAGCATTTTTCCTCCTGTTCTAATTTCCAATTACTTGAAAACATTATTATCATTATTACTATATATTATTATCATGTAAGTAGCTCTGAACAAATTGTTTCACAGAGTATAAACCAACACGTCACTGCAGTTGTGGGGGAAATACAGAGTGTATATAGTTTTCCAATAGGCACAACATTTTTCAAAGAAAATTTATTACCCTTACAGCAATGTTACCTCCACATCAACCCTTAAAGAAAGAAATGTTCAGAAAAAGGATTCTCTTTACATTTCTCTCACTGTGAGTTTTATATCTGATATGGGCTATATAAATTTAATGCATCCAATTTGTCATTTTCATTGACAAATTCTGTTTTCCTATAACAAATTACTAACTTTTTACCACCTCCAACAATACAATGCATCACTGCCTTTCTTTGAATATGTTAAGTCTTGTCACTATGATTCCTTCCATCTCATCAGGACATATATCTAATACACATCCAGGCACTATGCAGACTCTATGACATGGACATTTTTATTTTTCCAGTGGAAAAAAATCCTTGCCAAAATCCCAAGGTGTGGAACAGAAGACAAATGGATGTGACTTGAAAACTAATGCTGATGAGTCATGCCAGGAAAAGTAGTTAAGTCTCTTTTGGGTCAGACAATCAAGTGAGTTGAGCCCTCCCAAGAAACGTATACACCACAAGGAGAGGAAGAAACCCCAGTGGATTATCAATACTGTAATAAGATGCAGAAAGCCATAGAGAGATGCTGAATAATCTGATTCTTCCTGCATAAATCTGAGTCCTGTACTACCAGATCCCTCCTGACTCAGACAATCTGACTCATTCTGCCCTGTGCTTGTGACTTCAGTACATTCTCCACCATGACAATCTTTCATCTTCCCACATGTAAATACCAAACATTTTGTCGTGATGGATGCGTTCACTATGACAAGAATTTCTGCTTCAGAGTTCTTTTCCGGCTCTTTTTGCTGCTCCGCTGCATGTCGAGCCTGAATCACATCCCTACCTGCCACCCACTACCTCTTCAAAGTATGAGCACACGCTCATATAAACAAACACAAAACACTTAGTAAAAAGGAAGGATGTAATTCCCGTTAATTTCTGGAATCAACACCGACAAAGCAAGCCATCGCTGGCTGAAAGCTGGGTCAATAGGTACATCCAGCCTACTACCTAAGAGAGGAGTAGGGAGTGATTTTAGCACTGGACTGTCCCCACTCTTCACCTGCTGGCTCTCAGGCCCTGTTTTCAGCTCTTCCAACAGCTTCTCAAAGATGAAGCCTATACACGACTCCCTCTAAAGACTGGTCTTTATGGGAGGAGGATGGGTAAGACTGCACAAAATCAGGGTTTAAATTCATTTCAGCTGTTTAGCAAGCTTGTTGTTAAACCTCATCATCCACTTTCCCTCTACAGACAGCAGGAAAAAATAAGCTTCCCCATTTCATACCTCTTACCTTGTACTATGGTTTAGGACAAATCACTCTCTGGAGCTTCCTCTTTCCATTATTGACGAAAGTAGGAGCCTGAAAAATCTGCATAGACTCATTTGCTGCTTTTAGTGACTAAAGCCAGGCAAAATGAGTTCCACTCATGAGTGCCCTGCGCCTGCACTGTCTGTGCAGATTGCCAGCTGCTCCAGGCAGAGAGGTGCCCTCCTTGGTGTTTTGTGCTGTAGTCATCCACTTCTTATGTGTCTTGACTGATATCCTGGGGACTTCAGATATCATGCACAGCCATAGAGAAGCTGTCTGCAAAGAGCCTAGATAATTGCAAAATGAGTTACAATAAGGCATGGAAAGGCTACTGCAGATCCAGCTATTATTCTAGTGCAGCGCGCTTCTCCAGCCTGGAGGGAGAGAAGATATACAAAATGTGTCTGTGCATTTGGTGGCATGTTGAATGTTATACTGAATATACTTAGAAAAACAAGGACTCACATTCCAGCTACTGTAGTGAACTAAACAAGCCTTTCAAAGTAGAAAAAAAAAGTCAAATCCATGATCTATAATTATAGCTTAATAATTAATTTATAAGGACAGTGGGGCTGTATTTTTCTAGTAATTGTGTTAATATATTCAGTGTGGTGTGGCTTAAAGTTTCTACTTACCAGCTCCACGCCCTCTTATTTGCATCTGTAGGGGATAGAAGTAGTTGGTACTACCAAGTTCTCAAAAGATTAAAACAGGGAGTTTGAACCTACAATTCAGAAAGCAGTGTGGCTCCATGGGCAGCTCTGAAAGGCTCCGTGAAAAGAGTAGGAAAAGTCAGCTCAGATGGGCTGGAGAACAGTCCCCTCACACAGAGTTTCTAAATGCTTTTACACCTTCCTTCGGTATCTACAAATTGGAGAAAGGGTGAAACCACCCAAACAACAGAATCTGATGGCTGCAGAAGGAAATTAGGAATTAGAAATGAAAGGCCAGGTTGTAATTGCCAAAGATAAAAAATAGTGGACCTGCTTGTCAAGTATTATGGCAAAGCCAATACCTCTTCAAGCCCTTCCCATGAAGTAGGATGTCTTTCTAAGGGTGCGTGCACAGTAAGTGTCACAGCACTTTCTTGCAAACTCTGAGCAACGTCCCATGCAGGGCTGCGCAAAGATGTCAGCTCAAGTGCATTACATAGTGTACATTACATTAATGGAAATAGTACATTATTATTATTATATAAAGCTGCACAATTCTAAGGCCAGAGTGCGGCACACCATCTTCCTTAGAGTGTATAACAGCAAGCACCGATGAAGTGTGCTTTACAGTGAAAAATATCAAATGCTTTAATATTACTTTCAAAAGGAAAATCTGTTTTTATTTTCTGAGTTGTAAAAATAAAATATATCCAGTCATACAGAGCCAGGCCTAGTCTTTGCTTAGATACACTCTCCTATCCTTATTGAGATAGATATGATAAAAAACACTGAATAAAGCTTCGAGAAATTAACTGAAATATGTTTTCCACTCTCCTTGTCCTCTCCATCTGCCACTTAATCGTGGTCATAGCAATGTGGTTCCAGAGGTGACCTGTTAGACAAATAGACCTGTTTTTCTTCTCTGCTTCTATTCGTACAGGCTGTCAGCACCTGAGCCCAGGAGGGTTAGAAAGGATCAAGAGGGAGAACAAGTCAAAGCAGACACAGGTGGGCCTGGCACATCCACACTTTCAAGTGACCTGATGTGTTTCCACAGCCCATTTCTTTCCCATCATACAGATCGTGATGGGTACGGCTGCCTTGTTGGCTTTTTAATAAATAACTCAATCCATTTTGATTTCCTTTTCTGTAAGACTGAGTTCAAGCTGAGCAGACCTCAGGTTTCCTGTTCAGTTTCTTTACAGAGGTTAGTGTGTAAGAAAAAAAAGTGAAGACCAATTCGGTGGCTACTTTAGGAGTGTTTACTCACCTCAGTTATGATGCAGTATAGAGAGTGGTGGAATCTGCTGGGGAAGGAAAAAGGAGAAATGGAAAGAAATTAAATATTGAGACATTACAGGGAAAAAAAATCTTGAAAGTTAAGCAGAGGTACAAAAAAATATTTAGTCTTCCACAAATTCTCAGCTACTTGTCTCCTGCTGTGCTCTGAAACTGTCAATTTGGGTCTCAACCAGGCACTCTACTAATGACTCCTCTGTTCCTACCTCTTACACCAACGGCAGATCAAAATCAAATTCAACGTTGTTAAAATGCAAGGAATCTCTTTAAGATGAATCTTCAATGAAGGGAGAAATAGGTCAAAAGAGGGTACTTGTTGCTCACTAATTGAATAAATTCTTTCAATTTTCTGAACAAAATACCTCTGATAAATGAGCAGGATCTTTCTGACAGAGACAGTTTATATGTGAGATAATTTCAGCAAATCCAAAAGTCATCACAAGAGGCATGCTTCTGTCTTTTATTACAGTTTCTGTGGTACCTTCCATGCCTTTATCATTTTAAATGAATGCACAGTGATCCTCCGGCTCCACACATTGAGTATGCCTCAATGAGACCAAACCTTGGTTCTTCACATATTGCTGCTATTTTTGGAGGCAGTCCATGCTTATTACAACAATTTTTTTTTCTTGTGAGGTTATTGGACTGCTACTAAACCAGAAGAAGTTAAAGAGGGAAGAAGTAAAGAAACAGGATCTCAGGCACCCTCAGTTCTTAGGAGTCAGAAAACTGATTTTGTGTGGGATCAGTTTACTGTCTTGCACTTACAGCGGAGTAGTTTGCAGCTTCCTAGGAAACCTTGCTTTTGTCAGGATTTTGGAGGAGATGCCAGATAAAAGGGCTGCACCCCTTCGATTACAAACAGCTAAACTTTTTCTGAAACTCAGAAAATGAGATCCATGCATTCTGAAGCTGCTTTGTTACAGAGGGATTCAGTAAAGAATGAAGCATTCAGAAGGAGCTAAATGATCTATTCTGACAGAGCCATCATCCTTGCCGGATAAACTTCTTTGGTTCAGAAAGTGTGTTTGCAGAATGGTTGTCATTCAGGAAGAAATAAGAGTTTATAGAAATTCATGTAAATCTAGTCCCAGAGGCAATAAATCTGTCTTTGAAATAGTATGGTGTTGGGAAATATTCCCAAAAAAAGGCTAGCTAAGACTATGCAACCAGATCCAAGTGTACCAGGAAATTGGGAAAATATTTTTATATCAATAAGAAGAGCAACTAAAACCCTATATGAGATTTCAGGAAAAAAAAAATTACGTTTTAAAAAGGCTGAAACATTATAGTAGCTTAATTCCACATGAATGGCTGCAAAAACAGGTTGATTCTTCCGATCAAACTCTGTTTCTAAGCATTTGCTGCTGTAGACAACAGAAAACAAAAATCAGCAGAGATCAGGAAAATAAAATCATGCCAGTTTGTTTTTTTTTTAATTTGTGGCTCATAACTTGATGTAGCATCAATATAATTTTGTAAAAACTATTTGAACTGAGTTTTGGGGTTTTTTTTTGTCTGGTTTCCCACCCTCTGACAAATACAAACATCCTGCAACTTGTTTCACATCCTATATTTCAGATTCCCAGCTCTCTAAATCCTACATTTCTGATTCTGTAAATGCATCTGCTACGGGAGCTGATACAAGTAGCTAGAACCTCTTTTCTTACTCTACAATCTAATGCACTTAGTGAGCCAATGAATATGTGTGAAAGGAGGGGCTTTCTGGCTAAGGGACTCCTTGCCAGGGAACAGCAATTACGACGGCAAAACCTTCACAACCTTCACCGGAGCCAGGCAAACACACTCCCTCACATCTCTCAGTGGCTTTGTGCATCTGGGTCTGGCAAGACAACTCCCCCCTCTCTTCCTCTCGCTGCACAAAGTGAGCAAACTAGTACAGAGAAACGGAAGGAAGACCAGACCCCAGTTGGGAAACATTTCAGAAGACTGGTAATGGCCTGGATCAGCAATATCTCCTGGTTTAATCACCTTGCTCTACATGAAGAACATCTCAGGAGGTACTTAAACAGCACTGAGGACTACTTAGCCTTCCTCTGTGGGCCCAGAAGGAGCCATCTGTTCCTGCCCATGGCGTTGGTGTACACCCTGATCTTTGTCGTTGGGGTGGTAGGTAACTTCTTAGTCTGCCTGGTGATCCTCAAGCACCAGAACATGAAGACCCCAACCAATTACTATCTCTTCAGCCTTGCCGTCTCAGACTTGCTCGTGCTGCTTTTCGGGATGCCGCTGGAAGTTTATGAGATGTGGAGCAACTACCCCTTCTTGTTTGGGTCTGTGGGCTGCTATTTCAAGACAGCACTCTTCGAGACGGTGTGTTTTGCCTCCATCCTCAGTGTGACCACAGTCAGCGTGGAAAGATATGTTGCCATCCTCCATCCTCTCCGTGCCAAGCTGGAGAGCACTCGCAAACGTGCCCTCAGGACCATCGTGGTGCTCTGGGTCCTCTCTGTCCTCTTTGCCCTCCCCAACACGGGCACCCATGGCATCATGCTGCAGTATTTCCCCAATGGCACCCTGGTTCCTGGCTCTGCTACCTGCACTATAGTCAAGCCCATGTGGATCTACAACTGGATTGTCCAGATTACTGCTCTTCTCTTCTACGTCCTGCCCATGGGGGTAATAAGTGTGCTGTACTATCTGATGGGGCTAAGAGTAAGTCCTACTCCAACTATGCTTGGTGTTTCCTTAGCTCATTCTCATGTGTTTGTGTCTGTATGTGTCTTTCAAGTAATTTCACCTTTTTCTTACCCATCTGCCCCCCCCCAAAAAAAACCCAAAAGTATTTAAAACCCTGAAAACAGTCGGTCCAGCTGTTTCTTTGGTGTAATCCCATTCTCAAGTGAATATAGCTATGTTAGAGAACTATTTACCCCAATCTTTTTTTAAAAAACTTACCATCACTGTTGCTCACGTGTGAATGTCTCTTAAACATCCAAGTCTGTAGATTGGTTCCAGCCTCTCAGATATTTGCACCTTTGCAGTAGTGGCTGGAAGAAAGTAGACCAAAAGGAAAATGTGATGAGCAGGCTAGTGATTGAATCTTGTGCATTATTTGGTTTCCCTCTCTTTGAAACTGTGAAATTTCCATTACATTACTTTATTTTTTCTCCTTCCCTGAAGATGGTGATAATACTCAGTTGTTAAAACTCACAAAGCCATCATAAACTGAAATGTTACCTTATTGCTGTAGCTTGCAAATTCAGCAATCGTACATTTATGTAACTGTGGCATAGTTTCACCATCAATTAAGGCTACCTTAGAGTTCGTATTCATCCTCTCTTCAGAAAGTGAGACTAATTTTGCCATGTATTCATCACTGAGATACATGGATAAAACAATCAGTATCACAGTATTATAAAGCTATGTAGCACAACACAGAAATGCACTGCTAACCAGAGAAGTAGATTATTTTTTTCTTCTTGTACATTAGATATATTTTGAAAATACAAATCTTATCTCATAGCACTGAATGTAACTTAAAATTTTAAAAGCTGTATCTGATCATATAGCAAGAAAGGGATGCAATATGTTGGTATAGATGAATGAACTTAATAACGTGCAAGAAGTTCAATCAAATCTGTGCTGGAGTATATATCATTTTGTTTGCTGGCTGTATCTACTGAAACTTGAAACTATACAGAAGCAATTCGTCCTTACTCAGGAAAAGCCACAACAATTAACTGCCAGAAATCCACAGCACACAACAGATCTTCTAAGCAATGAATGGGTTAAATTATCCCCACAGCCCAGTGGCTGTTGTGAGGTCTTTACACAGTTTCCATTAAAATTTTTCAAAATAAGACCTGGAGGGAGGAAAAAGTACTGAAAATATAGTTTAAAAAAGAAAGAAAAAATTCCTAACTAATAAAAATAAGTCTTGAATATTGCAACAGCTTCTGCATGTGACAGCAGATATTCCTAGTCTCCATCCCAGGAGAGAAGCTGGGTACAGACAAGGGTTGCTCCCCCAGGACTTCTGTATATTCACAGATAAGTTTGAGCTGCCTTTCCTAAAGGCTGCAATGCTCATTGTTTATGCATCTGCTTTTCTATCGAACTCAGACTTCCAATTTTTTAACAACACCTATCCTGAGTATATCATCTACACTGTGCTCTAAATTGCACTAGGCAAGACAGTTTCGTTTTTTTCAAAAGAAATGATAGTAGAATGCTGCATATAATTTTTCAAGAGAAGACACTTTATCTACTCACAGAGGATGAAATCTGTGAAGATCCAGCAACACTGCAGAGTCTCCCGAGTGCTATGCATTGCTCATAAACTGTAGTGGAAAAGTTCAGAGTTGGTTCGAAGGTTGTACAACAGCTCAGGTTGAGCAAACAGAGACACAGTCTTTCCAAGTCTAAGCTTTGTGGAAAGAAAATTTCCTCACCAAAGTTTCTCCCTCGAGCTTTGCCAGTGCTCAGGAGAGCCTCAAGATGAAATACAGAAAGAAGCATGTGTGACAGGTTAGGCAGCTGGGAGAAGGCAGCAAACGTCAGTCATATGGTAACTGAGTTAACTTTTAATTTTTTTCCTTGTAAAGAAGGAAAAATATACTTCTCTTTTTCACTGGGAAATTTATTGCCAACAGAGACATCAGGTTGATTAACTCATGATCTACTTGGATATAATTTTAAGGCCTGGTGGGTTAATACTACAACGTTACAGTCAATAGGTAGTTCCAGCACTAGTGTAAAGATGAGGACATTGATGGTTACGCTGTAATCACGTTAGATTTCATTGTGGAAGCTTGCTGCTACCTCTTTCACGGGACCCTCATCACAGGTGCCTTTAGGACCAATTCCTAGATAAGCCAAGCTCTTCTTTAAACCCAGTTCAGCTGTTGAGCTACTGGTGTCAACCTAATGCCAAGCAAAGCTGATGAGGAAGAGAAAAGGGAGAAAATGAGAACATGGGGGAAAGGCTGCTTGTAGAAGCTAATCCCTGCAGCGCTGGTAGAGATGGGGTGGTATTGCTTGGGAAGAAGTTTGTGTCACAGCAGGATTCAGCATGGGGTCCCTGCCTGTTTCCTTCAAACTGATTTCTAAAGGGATGCAGGGGTAGGTGGCTATCTCCGGTTGTTTAAAAGTCAGATTCTTTTTAACTGGGATTTTTGACAGTGAATTAAGAGAGTGGAGAGTCCAGAGATTTTATCCCACCTACTTCAGACATCTCTGAAGGGATCTAGATGATCAGATGGGATTAGATTGACCTCACCTAGGATGATTCTTCTGCTAACAGTCCAACACTTCTGTTAGTGTCACTTCCCCTCAGTAACACATTGGACAGACAGGTAATTTTGTTTTCAACTATCTTTGAATCAAGACAACATATTCTTGCCAACATCCAGCTGCTCCAGATTTTCTCATCAAAATCTATTTTTGCCCCCTAAATGCCCAGTTGTTAGAACCAGAATCGTCTCTGGACAGTTGACTGCCTTTGGCTGATTTCTGCAGAGCCCAGCACAGCCCTGGAAGGGTCTATCCTCTTCCCATGGAGGTTGTCCTACAAACCTTCCACCCACTAACAAATTTTCCTTTACAATGGGAATGAGTAAAGAGTACACCTAGGCTGCAGTTCAGCAGACAGGGGGCAACTGCTTCATCCAGATCACTCAAGTAGGCAGAATTGCATGCTTTAGCACAAGCCATGCGGTTTTTAAACATCAATTTTTCCTTCAGCTGGGGAAAAAAGTGAGATCACCACTTGTGTCAGGCCAAGGAGCTCACAGAAAATGGTTCTCCTGCTTTTGCTGAGTGGCCTCACTAGGTTTGCCTGGGGATAGGTAAGGCCCTAATTTCACTCTGCCTTTTGATTTCTAGTGTGAAATGCTGTAGCTAATAAAGATGTGGGGGAAAATCCAATTTTCAGCTTCCCGCTCCAGACACTTTTAATTCTCTTGCAGTGTAACGGGTAACATTCATCTCCAGGCAACCCTACATAGCTTCATACATCCACAGTGATATAAAAGTAACCGCCACCTTGGCTGGAGTTCTCCCTCTGTCTAACCATTGGCATGAACCCAAGTTACAACCTTTGATATGGACTCTTTTTTTTTCCCCCCTTCCTCTTCGCATAACTCATTGTTTAGTTAAATTGCAACTGCTGAGTTATTCTTACTAGTTACACCTCCATCTATTATCACTTGAGGCTAAAGAGGAGCCTTATGACATCATCAAAATGATGGGAGGAAGGTAAAAAATAAAGATACACACGTCTCTGGTTTATTACAGCATCAGAGCACTGTATTCTCTAAGGTTTCGGAATATGCCTGGAATAGATTACTGTTGAGACTGAAAACTGCTGAAGGGAAACGTGGGATTTTAATCAATCTGAGCAGACACTTATCGCTAGATGTGTTTCAAATCAACTGAGCCTCTTCCCTAAACAACTGTGGCTGTGACTAAAAGTTACAAAGGGAATAATGTAAAACATGGGAGGCTGAATTAAATATAATTTGATTTACATGTGTTTGCCTTTTATGGGTTTTATGAACAAGTAGAACGTTGAAAGAAAGCCTCATCTGATCATCCTTACGGAAAAGTATTGTTACTCAAAAAATCAGGAAGCAAAGTCACAGTGTAAAAGGCAAAAGAAAATGGCACAGTTAGCATGTTTTCACAAGATTTTTACAAATCCAGACTGATTTCTATCTTTTCCCTCATTTCTGAAATTCTTTCCCATATAATTAAAAGTTTTGTTTCCAGTTTCTCTCAGTTGAAAAAAAAATGCAACTCCAAGTCTGTTGGCTAATCAGAAGTTCCAACTTCGGGAAGCTAGGTCAAGTTATGCACTCTCCATAAATTATTTCTTTTATAATAAAACAATTGTCCTGATTTCCTAGTCCTGATCTTCTCATCACCAAAGCAACAGTGCACTCACCATAAGCGTATTGGGGAAGCATTTCAGGAAGGATCAGATTATTATTCTTTATGTCCTTTTTTTAGAAGTCCAGGAAAAACAACTGGAGAGAAAGAAAAAAAAAAACAAACCACCTTGTTGCAATTGAGGAGTATGTGGGTGGATCTTTGCATATCATGCACACAGGCTGTCTGCAAGAGAACGTATACAGGTTTTGTTCATTAGATGGACTGAATATCAGTTAGTCCAAATACTCAGGGCTTGAAATGAACTCGCTTTAATTCTACAGGAATTTTTTCAGTGATTACAGTTGTGTTTCACTGAGACCTCTCTGGGTGTTTTTTGGATCATTGGTTTGTGCTTAATTGTGGGGAACTCTTTCTGGAAAATAAACAAACAAAGAAAATAATGCCTAGCACAATCCTGTTGAAATTGAACACGAACTGTGAACCAAATATTGACTCATTGGAAAAAGGACAAGCGGGGAACTGAAATACAAATTTGTTGTAAATATGCAGTCTCAGATACATAAAATCTACAGATTGTTTTGAACCTAAAGCTTCAATGTTTCCCTGGACTAACAATGAAATTTAAATCTGGATTTTTTTCAGTGAGTCCTGATTTGCCCCAAATTTTGCCTTCTCAAATTACAGTTATCAAAATATCAAACAGGCTGTGTGTAGTGGGGATGTCATCTACTGTCTAAGCTCTTTGGTTTCCCTCCTCTTGCCAGTTGAAAGGAGACAAATCTTTGGAAGTGGAGGAAATGGCTGTGAATGTTCAGAGACCATCCAGGAAATCAGTCACCAAGATGTTGTGTAAGTAGCAAATCCTTCTGTGTTCTATTTACCATGGACAAGAGGGTGACTAGGTCCGGGTGGGTATCAAGCATATTCACTGGATACAAGACTTATGAGATGAGTAACTACTGATCAAAAAAAAAAACCTTATTGCTGTTTTATCTGGACTTAGAGACCGTGGGAGTGAAACACTATGGCTAGCTATCAAAAAATTCAGAAGGCAAATTTTCCTCCCTAGCTCAAGAGGAGGTTGAGCAAACCAATGTAGCAGATGGTTGCATGGAAACTCTCTAATATCCCTCACTCCAAACCAGGTTCTTGCAGCCCTCTAGGGAAGATTCCTCTTTTTCAGAGTGTAAGTAGCCTATCTTGTACATTTTTAAAGAAGGATTCATATCTGATTTACATCATAACACGAGCTCTGCTCAAGAATGGAAAGGTCCTGCCAACCCAGACACAACATCTTCTGCTGACCTAACCACTTAGATATTCAAAAGAAAAAGTAGGACCTCAGCAGATTTGCACATAAGATTTGCATAACATTCAGGAGAATTTGTGTTCCAACCAGTCTGAAAGCACTCACATCTCTTCCTAATGTAGCACTGTCTTTAAGGCAAAGATTATCTTGCCACTATGATGGTATTTATGCAGGAAACTTAAATCACCTTCAGTATTTCCTGCAACAACATTATTCCTTTAGGCAGCTTAAGTCACCATCTTAAGTGACCATGTGTGATCGTTAAGTCACACAGAAGTCAATGGAAAGTTTGTTCTTTTAGCTGGCAATGGTAAGTCAGAAATGTTGGTAAAAGTTTTAGAACAATGAATAAATTTGTATATTTAGTCTTTCATCCATCTTTCTGAACTATCTCTGCTCTGTGCAGGCTAGTGAACCATATCCTTCTGTAACTGACTTGTTTTTCTTCTCCCATTTCTCCATGCTAGTTGTCCTCGTGATAGTTTTTGCTATCTGCTGGGCTCCGTTCCATATAGATCGACTGTTCTTCAGCTTTATTGTGGAATGGACTGAGCCTCTGGCTAATATCTTCAACTTAATTCATGTGGTGTCAGGTAAAGCTTCCTTCTTCCACTTGCACAGCGGTTGGCAAAATACGTATTTGTGGGTGGTTTACCTGAAATATGTAGTAATTTATTTTGTAGGTGACATGAAACACATACGGAAAACCTTCTTGGGGTTTGGTGGATAGTGGTGAGAATTGTGCCTGAAATAAAAACTGCATACAGGTTTCTGCAGATTTCAAGATCTGGGCAGGTTGTCCAATACAGTTTTCTGAATATTCACAAAGAAAATAACAAACAAACAAAAAAAAGGATATTGTGCATCATTACCAGCTGCTTTTCCTTCTTGGGAATGTTCAGAAATGAAGTCTGCTGTCATTCAGCTGCTTTTAATGAATACACAGCAGCAGGCATCATCCTCCAGAGGGTCTCTCAGGCAAACGGGAAACCTTACCAAATGGCAAGATAAAAGACTTACATACTGCTCAGACCTGGGTGATATCCCAAATGTTTATGGCCCTGCCAACCATGAAATTAAGGCTTTTTCAAAGAGGAATCTTATTTTCAGCCTACCATGGGAAAACACTGAATGTGGCCATTAGGCAGCTCAGACAAATCCAATCTCATGCAATTGTCCCGGTGTGTGTAAGAAATGAGCTCCCCTTGGCTGGAAGTTCTCCCCTGACAGCTCTGATGGGGCACCAGCTGTGCCAGTCCTGCTGTGGGGATGCGGGCTGTGCTGGAGGCAGGTCGGGATGGCTCAAGAGAGAGCTGGTTCCCGAACAGCTGGAGATAGCGAGCTCCAGTTAATCCTCTCCTACTTCCCTTTCCCTGTGTGCTGCAGTGCCTGAGCCAGCCTTGGCAAGACATGGCAGCAGGCACAGATGGGCTGTCCCTGCCTCCACCCAGGCTTGGAGAAACAGTATAGACAATGAAGAGATTTACCTCTTCTGAGAACATTTCACACACAAATGAGGTCTCTCTGCTTTCCCCCACATTGTTCTCCTAGGTGTTTTCTTCTATCTGAGCTCTGCCGTGAACCCCATCATTTACAATCTGCTGTCCCAGCGTTTCAGGATGGCTTTCCTCAGTGTGATTTCTCCTTGCTGCAAGCACTGGGCCCCTAAGCATCCCACCAGCAAGATGTCCACACAGCAGAGCATCTTCATGGTTGAGGACCACAATCTCATGGACTCTGCTGAAGACTCAAGCCTCCCTGGCACACACAGGACATCTGTCAGCAGCTCCCAGCTCTCCACTGGTCTGTGACTTTCCAAGTTGTGATGCAGGTGAAAGAGAAGTTAAGAAAAATGAGTTAAAGAAACAAAAAGAGAAGAGACTCTCCTAAAAGACTGTTTTCAGCAAGAGGAGCTCACAGAGATGTCTTACAGAATGAATTAACAAGGAGACTGTAATTAGCAGGTAACTGAGAAGCACTGTATTACCCTCAAGCTAATAGGAGGGCTGGAAATCTCAGCTTACTGGCTGCAGGCTACGCCAGCAAAGAGCTGCTTTAAAAAAAAATCAGACACACTCCCAATGTTACCAGCACAGGAAGGAGACACAGCTTATCCAAGTTTTACCAAACGGCTTTTTGTGCACCAGCCTAAGCATCAGTTTTTACTTAGTATGAAATGGGGCATCTTCCTGGGGACTGAGGATGTTCCTGTTGTGACTCCTTTGCCTAAAATGCAGCTAGAGAAGGATATCTGCACAGGGAATGTGAAAAGCCTGCAAAAGCTGTAGGCTTATTCTGTGCATCAAACAGTTTTATTTTTACCCATCTGCCTGAACTGAGTCTGACCATGTACAAATGGCCTGGGGTAGGTCCCTGCTATGCCCCATGTCCTGCAGTTTGCAAAAACTTCTTATCATTGCTTGAACTTCAGATATTTACATGTTGTCTCTGCCAGTGAAATCCTGTAGTCGTGCTTCAGCAGACTTCACACCTGCCCACAGCAGGTGGATGCACAAGTCAGAGATCTACATGTGGTCAGCAACCACCAGGAAAAAGCCTGGACAACACTCACAACACATGGAATTGGGACAAACCTACAGGCTCAGAGAACTTGATACAAAGGCAGTAAAAAGTTTTGCCATGATATTGCATCTACTGAAATCAGGTTTTACCACAAAGCACAACAGAAGGACTGAGAAACAGATCCTGAAGGCAGCACACTTACACCCAAGATGATGAGTTCCCGAGCTCTGCTGACTGCAGGGTCAGGACACTACAGAGTTTTGTAAAGGGAGATCAGGGTGAATCCATTACGTGACAGAATTTTATAAACCACTGTGTCCTGAGTCTCAAAGCCTGTTTGTCATATTTCAGAGAAATGCCTCCCATGTGCATCATGACGCAGGGGTAGGTTTAGCCACAGCGCTGGGCTCAGACTTGGCACACACTGCCCCAGAAAATCATCTGATGTGTGTCACCAAGGGGCTGGGACTCACATAGCCAGAGTACACAGAGTTATCATAACAAATAAGAACATTAGTTCCTGAGAAGTGATACACTGCATACATAAAGGCTTATTCCAGTCTGGTCACTGGGGATCCAGATGACATTTCCCGCTGAAGGAGGTAGGGGTTATATTCCTGCTGCAATGGGTTCTTACCTTATTTGCCCCAGTCTTCTGTTTTGTCTCTCACTGTGGGACTCCTGCATATGGCGAGATCTGGAGGGGCTTGTGGCAGTTGGTGAGTCACCTTTCCTTGCAACACAGGGGGAATTTTAGTCCATGTTTTCTGTCAGACCCATTTTATCAGCTGCAATATTGAGAAACAAGCCCTGGAGAGGGTAACAGACACGCACAAGGACCTGGAGAGAAAATGCAATTCTTGCTCCCTGAAGACACAGCTGAAATACTTTGCCACCCCCAAGTGGACACTTGAGTTTTATCAGTGACATTTACATTTATAACTAATTTTATATCATAATTTTTCCCTCCACCTGACATTAAAGTGTATTTTTTCCTCTGGATTTGCCATGAGGGTCATGCCTTGCTGCCTGCAAGCTGCCCAGGTCCCTGTTCTCCCACCCCGTGCTGGGCACTGAGCTCCATTCTCCCGCTAACGGGCTGGACAGAGGCTGTGCGGGATGTCCTCTCTACCTCATTCATCCAGCTCCCTCAAGGGGTTATCCTCCTTACCCCAGCTGTGTGCCACTGAAAGCACATCTTCTTCACCACCGAGACACCCAGCCAAAGCAGTGAGGAGACAGCAGAGTTTGACATACTCACACAACACATCCACCATACGATGGAGACATCCCTCTGCAAGATTTTGTGGCTCTTTGAATGCTTCTTGTGGATTTAGGACCACACGGTGTCTTGTGTTTTTGCACAGAGAGCCATCCATGAGCGATGCCGCTCCCTTCTCCTCCCTTCATGGGACAATTACAACCATGGCTGCAAAGCTAGGGTTGTTAAATGCATCTTTTGACTTGCAGATGACAACACAGACTGGCAGTCAAGGCTCGGATGTGAAGCTGTAGGGTGAAGATTTTGTATGATCTTAAAAAAAATGGCCAAATTTTTGTTCCCAAGGAAGACAAAGGGTTTTGTGAGGAAGGGGAAGTGGTGGTGGGGGAAAGTGTGCATGGATGGGGAAATTTTAGAAGAGAAATAGTGAGAAGCAAATGACTAGGAACTCACCTCCAGTTTTGAATTTATTTTTTTTTGTCCTGAAAGCAGTTTTTATCGCATTTAGTTTGGTGTCAGTTAAAAGAAGTGACACTCATAATCAAAAATTACTGAGCTTTTTTGACCAAACATCAAAAGCAAAGCTGAAAACATTTAGTCTTGCACCAAGTCAAACTTGTGAAAGTGTTATTGAGGAAGACATGTCAAAATTCTCTTAAATTCTGCTAAAACAAAATAAATGCAGTGAAAAAAATGTGGGCTGGCTCGAGGTTAAGTTCCCTGTGACAGCACAGCTCAGTACTTGCCTCATTCTTAAGGGGGCATCTCCAGAAGGCAGCTGATGTACCTTGTTCCTAAAAAGCAGTCAAGGTCCACTGGAGGCTTTTCTTCCCAAAAGGTCAGTGCTTCAGTTATTTATCACTCTGCTCTGATATTTACCTGGCTGAACAATGGAAGCTGGATCTGAACATAAAAATACTGGGAAGATGGATAGAGATGTCACGAAAGCCGATGATATTCCTTTATTTATACATTCAGCAGCTTTCATAGCCAAGTGCTGAAAAATGTTGGCAACTGGCTAAGAAAAATTCCTGTTGCAAGAAAACGGAGAAAACTCACTTTTGCCCAAAGTGATCTAGTGTGATAAAAATATATTTATTTGAAATCAAGTGTGACTTCCTAGAAAGAACTGTCTATTGATTTATTTCTCTGGTTTTGTTTTCCTCTGGGAAACATGCAAGTACGTGTGCAAAAAATGTGGAGTGCAGGGGTAATGCTCCCACATTGTGAACAAAACGTGGACAGTTGGAAATGTGTTGCAAGGAAGCACTTAAAGGAGAGAAGAATTGCTCTCATTGCCAATGAGTGATACTCTGACCTAATGCCAGGTTCAGTACTGGAAAAAACATTGTGACAGCAAGTGGACAATTCTATTAAGTTTATATGAAGACTTTTTAGACACTACTGTGTTTTGAAGTGTTTAAACCATGGCTTATCAGTAAAACCAAACACACACTTCAGCTGCAGAACTGGTTATATGTATCTGTCTGTAACATTAAAATGAATATACTAGAGTCTCTCCTCCTATGTCTGGTCCATCCTCCAGCAATCCTCATGCTTGTTGTTTCTCCCTCTGATTTCACATGAGTAGCAGAAGATGGAGATTTCCTGGATGTTCAGCCAGCACCAAGTGCAGGTCACTAAGGACTTCCTACAAATCACAGGACTTTAAAAAAATGCAGACTATTTCAGCTGGTATATAATGCCTGAAAATGCAGCACTAATCCCAGTCTGGTTTGTTGTATCCAAGTGCTCTGCATGATTCCTTCTTTGGGAGAAGAAGTTAAAAACTGGGCAGCACTCCTGTCACAGCCAGGAGAGGGTCGCAGAGAAAAAAGTGGGCTCCCCAGGCTGTGTAACAGCCAGCTCTGCTCTCCCTCTCTCTTTTTTCTACAGTCATTTGCCTTATTTTCTCTCCTGTTCATTATGACCCTTGCTAGGTTTTTCCCCATTGAGGTTTCTCATTCCACAAACTAGCAAATCTATAGCAAATTGCTGAGCTGCAACATTTCCATATCAAATGGATATTAAAATAATGAAAAATAAGGTAATGAAAACAGAAAAATATTCTGTACTTTTTCTTTCTAGAATAAACTGAGGAGAAACAAGGGGAAAGGACAAAAAAAATCAAACAAAAAGGAACTGTTGCAAGGAATGAAGTTGGTTCTAGAGTTTGATCCAAACTGATACAATGATGGCAAATGTCCTTCAGAGTGAGTTGGAGGACAAAAGTGTTTAAGAAGAAATTCTGCAGAGAATTGCCCAATTTGGGTCTTGTCAATTTCCCTGTCCAGGAAAATAAGGGAGAAATACACTTTTGAGGTAGTTAGGGTAGATCACAAGCCATGAGGTTCATGCACCAGAAGACAGTGACCATCTTGTGCGTGACTCAGGACGGGTTTACCTGACTTAAAAAAAGGAATTTGCCATGTGTAAAATAAGCATGGAGCATAATGTAAGAACCTCACCTGGAGAGTCAAGGGTTACTGATTTTGTTCCACATTTCTTTCTGTTTCACATTTTAGCTAGCCAGCAACCTGCTTTAGTCATACCCCAGACACAGAGAGCTAAACTCATTTGACTTTCTGTTACTGTCTAGACTTTGTAAAACCCTGAAAAGTTACAGCTGTTGTTGTTAAGGCAAATTATCTTAAATCCAATTAATTTTTAAAGAAGTATTAGTTTTAGGAATATGGGAGCTGCTGGAGTAATTTGCTTCCCACTAGGACAGCTAATCATGAATGTAATACTGATGTCTATTGTAAAAACTGAAACAATTTTTTTTCATGCATCCTCAGCTTATACTGTTATGAAATGCAGGAAAGTTCCTTCCCAGAGGAACAGGTTTTTTTTGCTTTTTTGGCTAGAAGTTGGTTTTCTGAAAGACCCTTAGACACAGATGTCTACATAACATGAAGAGCTCCATCAGAGGAAATCTGGATTCCTTTTATAGTCAAAGGTGAAGAAAAAAAAGCTGTGCCAAAATCAATTTATCTGACCTACTTCAGTCATCTACCTTGGGTGTTTTACAGGTCGTTTTTATGCATGAAAAACAAAGCTTGGCACAAAGATACAGGTCCCTTTGAAATGCTGTATGTTCTTTGTTGCAGAGCAGGTATGTTTGTCAGTCCATTTCAACCTGTTTCATTTCTTTAGAAGCCAAGAGACTCAAAAATTACTCACCAGGAAAATAATGCTCCAAATGAGCCAAACAAATGGCTAACAACTAATTCAATACAAAACACTGGGCGAACAGCATCCTCAGGGGTTCACCTATCATTTTATGCCTCTGGGACACCTGGACCATGCTCTCACAAGGTGGGGAAGTTCAAACAAAGCTCTACCACTTCTAGGTTTTGCAGCACTTGTTTGCAAGCTTGCAGTTTTTCTGCCCTTACTTCTATAGAAGCTGAAGAGGACTGGAAAGATATCTGTCCTGCCACAGAACATGCTAGATAGCTGCCTAAACTCAATTGAAAGGCTCCAAAGAGCAGTTTTTTCATGCTGCTGTTGACTGCAGTGCAGGTGGGTTGGGCAGCACTCAGCAACTGCAGCACAAAACTACAAACGTTATAGTTTTGGGAAATAGAAGAACTCCCCAGCCTTTGCATGAGGAAGGAAATAAAACACCAACGCAGGAACTTGGAGGTAGAGTTATTGTTTATTTAACCACATACAGACTGGAGTTTCTGTTAGTTGTCTTGATACTAGGGAAATACTACATGCAGAGGGTTTTTTTGAATGTGAATGAACCTGGCTAACACCACAAACCTCAGCTTCTCCCAAGTCCCACACCACTGTTTCCTCCTAGCTCAAGTTACCTGCTCCTGCAGAAACACAGACCACAGACACAGCAACACATATAAATTTACATTACAGTACCAATGACAGGACCCTCTACTGTGACTTAGCACACAGTGGGGTAACAAGGAACTATTCCTCACCTGCTTCGCAGTAACCATCCATCTCCATGCTCTTAGCCTAAAGCAGTGCAGATCAGTTTGTGTTCCTGCATACAACGAAGAGGGCATTTACACTGGTCCAGTCGCGTCTAGTTTGCTTATCTCAGCCCCAAGATGAGAGGTTGAGTCACATAGAGTTCTCTCTCTTCATATAACAAGAAATAGTCCCTAAGCTGGGTCTGATGTGGCAACCTACCAATTCCCAGTAAACCCACTACAAGGTTACTCCCAGAGGCAGCAATGACTGCCATGCATGATTCAGCCTTAGCACACTCCACTTTTTCACAGTGTCTCTTATATGATTGCTCCTTGCTGTCATGCAAGTATTACCCTCAGTCAGGTGTCTTCAGGTCTCATTTCTTTCCCTACCACCCCTCCCATGAGGAACAGGTATATTGAGAATCATCTCTCCCCTCCATCCACCCATCTTTTCTCTGCTACAAAATTCCACTGAGGATTGAATCCTTTCCCTGCAACTTTATTTGCCAGCTGTAAGGTTTCCACACCGTATTTGTATTCCAGTCCCGATTTCAATTACCTGGCTAACCTTTTCAATTTTCACAGAGAGTGAGAATCAGAAAACAGCAAGTCCTTTATTACAGCTCACACTGGCAGGGAATGTTTCCCCCTCCTTCTCTCCCCTATGTTTGCAGGGAAGCTTTGTCAAATTCAAACAAACTCATTGATCATAACTTGTCTATTTACTTATGCTTTGCTTACTGTTAAGTATTCTGGTCCTTTCTGCAGACCTCTTTTCCATCCTCCTTTTGGCTCGAACGTACTATTTTTTGTATCATTTCTAAAAGCCATGGAGAAACAGTCTTAAATCTTCATCCTGGTGCTTGACTCCAGTGAGAACTCTCACCAGGGTCAAATACTGGAGAAGATAAGAGACTTGTGCTTTGAGAGGGGCTATTTCCTGATCTTTGTTAAGACATGGTGGCAGCAAGTCCCCATGGAGGCTCAGAGCATTGGAGGTGTTCCCTCAGACCAAAGGTAAGTCAGGCACAGAACACTACCCTGCTGATCGCAAAGCCACTGTTCTGCCACTAAACTGTACTGACCACAGCTGTCACCTGCAAAAAAATTATTTTCGTCTCCCTTTTTGCCTTTCTCAGCTCTCCATAACCCTCCTATCTCCTTCATTCTTTTGAGCTCTTGACATACCAACTATTTCCATGTCCATGCTTTGTCTGCCCCATCACTCAGCCTTCCTAAAAATGATTTATTTGAAATGGAAGGCGGGGTGGGGGGGGGGGTGGGGAGGTTAGTGCAATAGATCTGTTTCTTAGCAACTCCTTCCCCTCTTTCTTACTCTTCTTTTGTTATTTCCAGCTCATTATCTTGGCTGATGTTCTACTCCAAATTGACTTAATTACAGACAGATTTCATATCTCTCTAAACCAGAAGGGGCACTTGTAAAACATCCCTTCAGTGAATGGTAAATGAGAACCTTGGCCTATGCTAAGCAGGCTTTGGGAAGGCAGCTCAGCTGTGTCTGTGCTGCTCCCTCCAGACACCTCTCCCAATTGCTCATAGCTTATGCCATTCCTTTAAGCTGCTTTTAAGTGAAGCATTTCATCTACCCATTTTGCAGCCTACGCAAGTTCGTCACAACCATTGAGCTCCACAGCAGACATCTGTATAAACTGCTGGGTGATTGCTTCTCTTATGCAGATGCCAAGGGCACTGCGATCTTTCCACCGTGTTCAGATAGGTGGGAAGTGCCTAGGCTCAAAGTCTATGCCTATTGGAATCTGCCCTGGGTGTGAGTCTGAGCTAAACCTGAGTCATACTGAGTCTGAACATTGGATGTACTCCATCCAGGTTGATCTCCTATTACTGGCACATTTGGTAGGCCAGAGATCTCTCTTAATCAATGCAGCTCTGGTTGCCCAAAAGTCATATATTGATGATAGCTCTCTCCTTGAAAATGCACTCTGAGATAAAAATGCACTAACTGGATTGGATCCAGGTCAGTCCCTCATACCTCATCCTCTCCTTAGAAGGTGATAACAGGTTTCTTGGGAAATAAGGAGCAGGATGTCTCTCTAGTAATTGATGGATTTCTCACCTTCTGGTAGGTAAGGTTGCACTGCTGTGGGTTACCATTCACAAAACCTCTCCACGGGCAGAGGAAATACCTTCTTCCTTCTGCTGGCAGTCAAGTAACTATTACCCAGCCAGGACACTTCTTCTTAACTCCATCAGGTTTTGTCATGGTGTCAGTGATTCCTCACCGGCAGAAGCAGGATGCCACTCTGAGAAGAAAGAGGAGAGATCTGTATTCACATGGTGAGGAAAGAGTTGTGAGGTAGCAGCAATCAACAGACTTGTGTTGAGGGCATGTGAAATACTGTGAAGCCATCTAAAGACATAAGGCAGGGGGAACTAAACTCCCACCAGAAACATAAAAGGCGGGGAGGGTTTTGAAAGGAATCGGAGAGTTGTATTTCTACCATTAAATGACACCTGCGGTCTCTGGGAAGGAAGGAAAGCCCCGGCAAATCTTTATGCAGATGGTTCCTCCACATTTAGGTGAGCACTTCTGCCCATCTGTTTGCTACCCTGGAAAGTGGAACCACAGGTTAAATTGGGATGAACATCCCTACAAAGGCAGAGTTGCAAATGATGCACATATACTTGCGTTAACTAACTTGAACACTGGTGACAGTGCCACTAGAGTATGAGCCTTCCCGAGGCTCTGGAGACCGACCTACGCAGTTAGCAGGAATGACACAAACTACTGTGAAGAGACTATACCTCAGCTCCTTGCCCTTGGTCCTGAACTTTCTGAAGCATAGAGCCTGAGTCAGAACGAAACGCTTTCTGCCCCAAAAGCTTCAGGCTCTTCTCTTTCTCTGTTGCCCTTTGCTTGCTCATCACTTCGCTGTGTCCCTCTCTGCTCTGCAGGGAGACAGGTCATGGGTAGGATAATTCCTCCCTGCTTCTCTAAGACATTTTCAGAATTATCTGTCTCAGTGTAACCACATTGAATTTATCAGCTCAGCAGGACACGGCTCCTAAGGTCTAGTTTTAGACCAGAAAGGCCTGAAGAAAACAAGTAGCAAATATCTTCCCTGAAATCCGAACGTGTGGCCTCTAAAGCTCATTTGTACACATCTTGCACAGATTTACAGGCCAACGACACTAGTCAGTGCCACTGGAGGTCAGTCTTGTGCCATGAAAACCTGCGTGGGCATGAGGCGGTGGGTGCCCTGTGATTTCCAGCAGCCTTGGACTCGAAGCCTGTGTGTGTGGTGCATAAGAGCCTCTAAGAGAGAACCTGCTCCAGCTCCCTCGGTGTTGATTTATGATTTAGAGATTCTTCATGGTTTTGTTTCTTTTTTTTTTTCCTGCTCAAAAGCACCCAGTGGTCTGTTGCTGGATAAACTCAGCAAAAGAGATACACGTGTTGTTTGGTGAGCACAGTGCAGGCTCACAGGAACTCAGGATGCTCCTCAGGTCTGACCCAACCTATAGGGTGGCTCCACATGGCTGGTGAGACAGGCTTGGCCTGCTCATCCAAGCTGACCCCAAAAATACTAATTTTGGGGCAATTCTCAGTCTTTTAGTTTTATTTCACAGGGGAATGGCGTCATTATTATATACAGGTTGCACCCTGTGGATAAGAGATCAGGATATTGATGCATGGCCAACACAAGTACAAGTCCAGATATACCTAGTTCAGGGCCATATTCTTTGACAGTGCCTATAATTAAGACTTTCTAAGCTGAAACCCATTAAAAGAGTCACTTCCTCCTACTCCTTCTGCGAGACCCTCCAAGAGGGGCTTAACAAATACCTGATGGGAAACAAAACCCTTCTGCTAAATATTTTTACAAAACAGATTTTTCCACTGAAAAAAATTCAGTGCTTTTACTACAGGATCTCACAGGTGCCAGTGCAAACTCAGCTGTGGCTCTACCAAGTGAAATCAGCTCTTAATAACTCTTATATCTATATAAAATAATGCATCAGTATAGCCTACATAGAAAAGGGAGATTGATGTGCTCAGCTGTGATCTCTTTGAGTTACTATTCCACACATCATTCTGTGGCCCAGATATTCTTTATTTCACCTTCATGGTGACTTAATTTTTCTCTCTAGATCAAGGATGGCAGAGCTGTCCTCTGCCCTGACTCGAGTCAGGCCACATCTAAAATGCAGGACATCCATCATCCACACGCATTCACTGAAGCTCAAGACTGAAATGACAACCAGCATTGAACAAACCATCTGTTGGCCCCTTCTACAAGAAGCCTAAAGGATATATTTCTTCTGCTTTGCTATCATAGATAAAGAACCATTCATTTTCTGCTATTTTTCTAGCACAGCAATAGAAATATTGATCCCCACCATTGGCTTTCTTCCTGTGAATGATCAGTTATCCTTTGGTGTTAAACAAACTGGAATTATACATTCTAAACAACCTGAGAATCACAAGGGTCAAGGTACCTTCTGATCTCTTACCTCTTGTTCCCATTAGTATTCCTGTCCTCAAGGAACAGCAAAGCTCTTTCTGAAGCCAGATGGTTCTTAAGAGGGACTGGAGCAAGTGGGGAAAAAAGAGACAGGGTGAGGCTACTGCAATAACTCAGTGCTATTGGCTTTCCATAATCTGGAAACAAACCCACAGCATGGCCATGGCATTGGCATAATTACTTGGAAGATGTGACCCTACCCAGCCCAGGAGTTGGCAGCCCACTGATGACACAGACAGTCAGAGCCCAGGCAAGCAATGGGTAGGAATAGAGACAAGAAGATTGCTGACTCTGGCAGATCCATCCTTGCAGAAGCCTTGGGATGCTGCCATCTCGCTGCATACTGGAAACTGTGTTAGGAGAGTGGGATGCCCTGTTCTCGGTACAGTTCATACTGGGAAATTATATACCAATGAGCTCAGGCCAAGGGGAGATTCACATCCTTTGCTTCGCATACTGATTAGCTCTGCATGTAGAAGTAAAACAAGGTTAGCGAGGAAAGGAACACAAGCCTTTGTCATTCTGTCCACAGGATCCACCATTAGAGCTTTGGTCCTTCTTCTCACAAGTCAGATGTTTTCATTCCTTTTTTGTTTGTTTTAGGGTTTTTTTTCCTGTTTGTTTGTTTGTTTTTTTCCCCTCACCCTCTGCTGCAATCTCTGTGCTATTTACTACAGCAGGAAATCTAAAATCTTCATCTGGCTGTTTGGGAGCTTTGCAACTGACAGTCCATTAGCACTTGCTTATTTATTTTCTTGTTAACATTTTGTACCTTCATAGATGGGTCTGGACCACTTAACTCTTTCAGTTAATGACAGTAGCTAAAGCCCTGGTTTATTGCAAGGCTAGACAAACTGTGGAACTTAGTAAGCATGCTGAAGACAAAATGTTTGAACCAGGAATATATTTAGCTGTCCTTTAAAGAAGGATTGGAAGGATAGGGAGAGTTTAGAAAGTATTTGAGTAAAAAATAGCTGTATGGAAGCAGGGCAGCTGCTAGCCTCCATGAGCAGGACCTGACTTCATACATCTTGGCTCATTTACTCCATCGATCTGCCCAACACATTTCAGAGTCAAGATTTGCTCAGCCTCCCTATGACTGTCTCTCTACCATACCCCAGCTGTCCTTGCTCTCCAAGGCTGCAGGCTGAGTCCTGTTTGTGACCCAGTGATGAACTTCTGCCCTGGGCATAACTGGATAAAGAAATCCCTTTGCTGAAACATTGAAGGATACTGGTGTGTCACTCTTCAACGATGCTCTGAGGGAAATACTGCTTGTTTTAGAAATGCTAAAACAAAAGGGTTTCTGAATATCGGGGGTGTTTTGTTAGTTTGATTCTGGCAGGAGCTGATTTTTGATCCATTTATCAAGCTGCCTGCAGCTCCCATTTTAAGGCTGATGAAGATATAATGAACAGTGAGGTAGAAAAAAAGTCCTTTGAAAGGTGTACCCAGAGCAGTTTAATAAATAAAAGGAGGTAGGGGAAAAAAAGAAGAAAAATCATCAATGTGAGTTTTGGTTTTCCTCTGCTGTTCATTTTATAGCATAGATTTAAATAAATGAAGGAAGCAGGTTTGTGGAATCACTCTTTCATTCTCAATTTCATTCTCTAAAAAGTCCTGCCTGTGAATTCATCTTTCTACAATGGCTTGTGTCATGCCAGCTACCCTCCAAATTACCCTCCAAACTGCCACTTTGAAATTTATCAGCATATCCATCAAGCTCTGCAGACCCCCAGAGTTTCTTTGAAAAAGTACCTGCATTCCTGATTGATGAAAACTCTTTATGGAAACTCCAGTGCAACACAGCTCGACACAGCCAAGCCCCTGGATGCCAGCTAGCTCCGGTGATCACAGACATTATACTGCTCCCTTCCCCTGCCCATACAGAGAAGACCCTGGAGTTTGCACCAAGCTTTTGTCTTCCCCAGAGGAGACATTGCTCCTGGACAGCTCCCTGGAGGTCCCAGTCCTCTATCAGCTGTCAGTTGTTTCTCTGGGGATGAGGGCCTCTGCTCACATTGGCATTAAGTGTTGTTTTCCGTGTTCTCTTTTCCATTTGGCTTTATATCTGGCAAGCTGGGAGACTTGCTGGCTATTTTGTGCCATTGATCTCTGGGGCATGGCAATGAAGTTATTGCGTTTCTTTCCAGTGCATTTTGGCTACCAAGACCTGATAGGTGTTCAGTCTGAATGTCCAGGTGTGAGTTCCAATGCTCTTCTTCCAGAAGCTGTCACCATGTTTCATTAAATTGCAGGAACTCTTCCTTGGGTCTGATTCTTTCTTCAGATGATTTGAGTTAAAACTCCTAGACTTCAGCAGACATCATTAAGATCCTGTTAGCAATAGAGAAAACAAAGAGGGAGTTGTAGACAGAAGAAAACATTGAAAGATGAAAAGTGGTGAAAGAATCAGAGAGAAGTGGGGAGAGAAAGACAAGCCCAGAGGAACAGAGAGGGGAACTAAAAAGGAAAGAGGAAAAAAAAAAAAGAAAAATTACTAAAGAATTTGAATGAGAATAAGGATGAAAGAAGAGAGGAGAAATGGAAGGAGAAGGAAAGGGGAAGAGAGAAAAAAGGCCCAGAAATACGCGTAAAGAAAAATCCATGCTGGTTTTCACTAATGCTTCACAAGATGGAAATGATATCAACAATAACAGAACCTCCGAGCTCCAGGACGATAGGTGAAGCAATTCAAGCACCACTTTTAAATTAAAAAAAAACAGGGAAGGGAGTCTGATTTCTTTCCCAGATTTTCCTTTTCTTCTATATATATAGGAAATAACGTAATCCACTTACATTCTGTGGCTCATCACCACAAAAACATAAATAAAAGAACGAAACCGCCCTTCAGTGCAGACAGAACATAAATCAGAGGCCTCAATGCTATCTCATTGTTGCAGCTGGGTCCTGCCTTCACATTTATTTATTTTTAAATTTTCCCTCCCTCCTTGTGCTCTAGAGACCATATCCCATAAACTGTCGGGTTATCAAGTTAACAATGAATAATTCATGAGGTAATTATAAAACATTTACACCAGAACATTATTATCTTGCTACTAAAAAAAAAAATCCCAAATACTTAATGTCCTCCAACATTGATGGCAAACCTCTTGTGACTGCAATGTTCTTTATTGCTAAAATTAAATGGAATTAATATTCAATACTGTTTTTGTGCCTCCTAGCACACAATTACAGAAAAAACCACAGTCAGATAATATGGAAACACAAAAATACGTATACATATGTATATATTTATGTGTGTTTACGTACACACATGCATATGGGATTCTGACATATGCTCACAGAGGAGATTCACTTTTAGTCTTTTTCCCCCAGACAGTTTCAGAGGCATAAAGGACATAAGCTTTTATGCTCAAGGTATGGATTCAGTGGATGCTCATGGGTTGTTATGACCCACACACACAGGGACTCACGCACATAACTATAGCCACCGCTATCTACCCAGACTGAACACACAGGGCTGGGCATGTAGCGAGGAGCTGTTGTGACTCATGGAGACAGGCTGTCTCTCACAAGTGCAAGCGTAAGCACACGTGAAGACACACATGGACCTTGCAGCACTCTGGGCCGTACACTGAGGGACCATGGCAGGATACGAGGTTTTCCTTCTCATACACTTCCACTGCGAAGGGTACCTTTTCTCCCTTCATCCAGAAGGTGATCTTCGGTCAGATTCTGTTCCTGAAGTAAGCTTAGAGCTTACTTTGAAATTAATATAGTAATACATTTCAGTTTTACACTGGTGTCACCAAGATCGGGATCTGTAAAGACAGATGGGGGACCATGAGGTGATGAGACAATCTTGACTAGTGTTAGAGAGTCTGAATGGACCAACAGCTTAACTGGTGTCAACCAGCTAATTACAGATGCTAAAGAGGTAACACCCCTTCAGCTGACTCTTCATAACCACCCGGGCACATCACCTACATGGGACAGCAAAACAGACCTCCAGCTTAATGTGCAAGGACAATGGCAGTACAAGGGAATGTGTTTTAGCTCACGCATTGGCTTATGTTCTTCCTGAACACCTCTTCCTAACATTTGAGATCATCCGAGTGTGAAAGTTTCCCAGTGAAAAGAGCTAAAGACTGCAGCATTTATTTCTCCCTGTAAGAACAAAGGGAGGATCCAGTCCAAGCTGTTTCTCATCGAATTATGGATCAATTGAGCAACTCTGATGATGTCACTATCCCTGGCATTGTGACCTAATTCAAAATTACCTGAAATCTGAAAGATTGATTTTCACCAACAGCATTTAATGTCTGCTGTATCTTTCTTTCCCAGCTGAGTAAAAAAAAAAAAAAAAAAGAGGTGGTTCAGATTCAAGTGCAATTTAGCATTCATTTGCATTTTTAAATTAGTTAAGCTATGGACCATTGCAAAGCAATGACAGAGTCTTTTTGTAATAATTAGTCTGCTGGGAGTATAGAAATAGCTATACAGGCCAGTTGCACTGAAAGAAGCAGCAGTACCCAAATGCTCAAACTGGGATTTGCACCAGCAGATTTACTCTCTCATATGGGGCCAGATCCAGCTCACCAGACAGAGATAGCTGCGGCTCAGACAGCTTCATCTGCGCTAGACACTCACTACAGTCCGTGGAGAGGAAGTGATGTCTCTAGACTGTGATTCATCTTATCCTAAAGTAAAAATCTAAATTGGGCCAGATGATTAGATACCTGAAGTGAGGTGAGATCAATCTCACCACTGATGTTTACGGTATAAATTCTGCAGTATCTTCATACGCATCAATCTGTCCTCACTGGGCTCCACGCGGCTTACCCCCTCCTCTCCCTTCCTTCTGCAGTTCCTACCGTGATTCTCCCAGTGCCTGTAACGAGATTTATCCCTCTCCTAACTCCCGTGGAAAGTCTTCTCTGCTTCAGACCTGAGAGCAGGTGCTCAGGGAAGGAGGAAGTGGGGGGTCAGGGTGGGGATGAACAAAAGGGCCCCCAGTTTTGCCACAGGGATCTATCTTGCCTCAGCTCACATAGGGGCATACAACAGCACCTCACTGTACCCTGTAAATTGCTGCGTATTAAGCAATCTGACTTGAACTCACAGATTTTGCAATGCCTCTCATGCTTATTCTTTGAAATGGGTGAATATTATAATGTCTCCTTCCTCGGATGGCAGAACATGGCAGCACTAATGCTCACTTTGCCCAGTAATGGGAAGAGAGAGACCACTCGTGACTAAGCACTACTTTACAAACACTGCACTCAACCAACATTCCATCACTCATTAAATACTCTCTGTCTCACACAATTTTGTATTTGTTGTCCTTTGCTTACCCTGTTCCCAAAGCTGGCATCTGCTTCTCAGAGTGACTGCTACTTTTTACTTAAGATTTCCCTCTGGGTGAACTGAAACACAAGGAACACTCAGTGAATTTCCTGAAGTCCAAATCCTTCACCTGATTGAAATATCAACCCTCAGTACCTTTGTGCTTGTCCAGCTTCATCACTTCTTTGTCCAAAAATGTGAATACATTATCTTCCAAAGCAGCAACAGTCAGTCCCAGCAACTCACCATCAGGAATCGATCAACACTACTTATCTGGCATGGTGATGTAATATTCTCAGTATGGACAAAAAGTGAAACGATAAGGACACTGAAACCTTTCTCTAACTCCTATAATGGCTAAAATATTTCTGATATTTCATTACAAATAGCATTTGCATCTGTCTGTATTCATCAGACATAATGAAAACTGAAGCCAAAATCACTAAATACATAAAACCCAAACACTTGAAGTTAGACATCACTAATTATGTACCTATTAACCCCAACAGGATCAACAATTCAAAGAACATACGTGCTCAACTGCGGTCCGAACCTGTCACAGAGAACTGCATGCACTACCCAGGGTAATTACAAAGGAACAACAGGCTTAGGGCAGTGCCATGGACTGCTTTGCTGTATCTCAAGCATACTATGGGATTACAGAGCATCAACATTTTACTGATGCTTAATGCACAATGGTGTATCCTGTGGGTATATAAGAACCAGCCATTTTTTAAAAGTTTTACTTCTTATCTCCTTCAAAGGTGCCCCTTTGACTTGAAAATCATTCTACCTGCATCAGATGCATTAACTCCATGACCACAAAATAGAGACCTCATTATTCTGACAAAAAAGTGTGTGCAACTGGATTTCCCTGAAGGAATCTGAACCTTTACGGTTTTATTACCATGTCACTCAAAGTTTTCATTTGTATTAATCACAGAGGTATTTTGTTTCAGCATGGACTTCAGTGACATGATCTAAGCTACCTCTTTTGAGGACAGAAGGGCAAGAAAAAAAGAAAAGCTAAACCAAAAAAAAAAAGCTCTACTGATATTATGGATGCCAAGACCCAAATGTGCACTGTTCCACAATTGTTAGTCACTTGGGCAACTTTTGGGACTGATTTTCTGGAGTTTTTTTACCCCTTCAAAGTGTCTAATACACTGTTACCCAGTTTGCCTCGTCACATCAGTGGGTCTCAGCTATGATTACCAGCACTGCCTTAGAAAGTTCAAGTTTCTTGCTTGCTCAGGTGTCATTTTGCCACTAGTCACTTGCCTAAACTGAGGTGCAACTAAGCATTCCTCACCTCACAGCTATGTTTGTGTTTATGGGATATTTCCGTATGTGTAACCAGCATTTCAAATACTCCCCTGTCCCATGAAGTACTTTTCCTTAAAAATAAGATTCTGTAAAACCGGTACCATTAGACAACTCCCACTCTGAGATAGCCCATGTCTCTTTGTTTTACAAAATAGGGGCTTGAGTGTTCATTCTAAAAAACTGCTGTGTTATCTGTGTTATCTGTGATTGTATTGGAAACCCAGCTCACCCTGAGGCCAGCTATTAACATCTTTCAGCATAACAACAGCTTTTATTGTCCCACTATTTCACATGCATCCTGTCAAGACAGGCAGATGAATGAGTTACCAGGGGGTAAATTTGAGTATAAATTTGCAAGGCCTCTACTCCATCATAATTGTCTGTATTCAAATTCTCATTCTTCATGCTCAACCAGATGTACTTGGAAGTGATTTGTCCCCAGGAAAAAAAAAAAGGGTTGGTTGTTTTGCATCTGCTCTGTAGACACAAAGAAAAAGAGTGTCCTGGGGCTTCTTGTGGAGAGGCTGACATCCTGGGAGGTCACCCACTAACCTTCCCTGTGTCATTTGTTCTTCCTTCCATGGCCCACATCGTGCTTATTCCACATCATTAAAAAATATTTAGTGAAAAAATGAAACCAGCTATTTAATTTGAAAGACAATTTTCATCCAAGTAGCAGAAGTATTTTGGTTGGAAGGAAAAGTATTATCAGGGAGAAAATACCAAAGGGGGTTGTGTACACTAAAATTCTTGACACACTGTGGATATGAGCAGCCATCCATATAGGACGCACAGTTTACAGCAGCAGAAGAGACTTCTCCAACCCTATCTGTAATATTTCTACAGAGACACAACCTAGGAATATTTGGATATCTGCATTTTTGCATGTGCCTCAAAGCTTTTGTTAACATGACCATGATGGCTAGTGGGTATGATTTACTCACATTCCCAGCTGACAGCCAGGCCAGCAAAAGCTCATAGTTTATACATGCTCTCTGATTCTTTTTATTATTTAGTGGCTTGACTAAGAATCCCTTAATGGCTCCAATGACTGTTGTGTTTTCAATGAAGCAGCAAATAGTTTAAAGCACTAAATATTCATTATAACTGGCAAATAGCAACACAATAACAGGCAGGCAAATATTAGAGAACTTCTTACCCAGCTGAAAGAAGCCAAATATAACAAAGATCATCTTCAGAGAAATATGCCATTAATAGCATCCATCTCAAAATGAGTTCAATGCATCCTTCTAATCTATGGTGCTGCTTCATCTGGAATGAGAACAAAACTAAAAAAGTTTCCCAAATCCAGCCTGTACACATACTTAACTCACTTAGTGTTTATCTGTTACATGAGGACACTGTAGTGATCTCCAGCTCACGCCAGCAGCATTGCTTATTTTACGCTGACTACTTATCCATTCCACCAACACTGGCATTGCTCTATAATAATTTATGAATGCCATATGATGTCCTAATTATTGCAGTGCTAGTTGTATTCATATGTTAGATAATTGAAATATGGGGAGAGGAGCAACAAGGAGAGTCAGGCATTCATTCATAAAGGCTTGCTCAGTGTACACCACTTAATGCAAACAGCTCCAGGATGCTAAGAGCCGCAGCCAGGAAATGAAAAAGGCTGGGCATCACAATACCCAAACCACCTGCCTGGGGTCTTATGTCACCACTGTAAAAATGTGACTGGGATTGGATTTTGTTTCTTTTTTAGCTTCAATCTCCCTATGGCTAGAGAAGATGACTGTAGCTTACAGGAGCAGAAAAATATAATGTAATTCAAAACTGTGACACTGTTATTCTAATTTGCAAAAAAAAAGGAGGAGCAGATTCAAGCATGATACAAAACCCTTGGGCTGGATTCCCTTTCTGGCTTATATTGACATAAATAACATGCAGAAGTGGAAAAGTCTGTGTTAACAAGAAAATTAAAATGCACTGATCAATTTGCATTGATAAAGTGGTGCAAGACTCTAGAGGCATAATTGTAAACTGGTTCCCCCTGAATTTTCTCTTTTATAGTCATTAACTGTCTTGGTCAAATTCTCTTCCTTATCCAAATTTCACCAATAAAAAATGACTTAGCTAAAGGCTTTAAAGTAACTGGTTTTGCACCGTTGTGGAGGAGAACAGGTTTCACTTTGAAAGCTAATGTGCCTTGTTCAGAACAGTGCTAGAATTGTTGATGTTCAAGAACAGATTGGACATGCAGCTGCAAGAAGAACCCAGTGTGCCTTACTGAGAATCACATCAATCTTGGGACAATCCTGAGCTGAATATACTCAGAGCAAAAAATGTTACAGAGGAAGATTAAACGTGCTTGCCCTATTCTTATTCTTCACCAGGTGTCTGCTTACAGCCCCTGCTGAAGACCCATTATTGATGCTGTCAAGCTACTCTGAAGGCTCTAAGATATCAGTTCCTCAATGGCTAATAATTTACAGTCTCAGCAGCACCATGAGCATCATCTACACATTGCAAGTCTGATGAGAAGACAGAAGGTGGTGAAGATTATTTACCAGAAAGGAATTCTCTGCATTCCTGCTAATGCCCTCAGAAGTAAACGGAGACAAAACACTGTAAAAATTACAGACCTACCTCTTGGCAGAATGATTCTCAAAGTTTTTTCCACAAACTGGACGTTGTTTTACAAGATGGACAGAATGATCCGAGAGAGCCAAGTTCAGACATTTTGTGGCAGAATGAGTATGTAAAGAAGAGAAGTTAGAAGTAAAGAAGTTTTACAGAAGTAAAATACCTAATTGACCCATAATCTTTCGGAGCAACAATCGAGAATAAAATTCCCTGTATAATTGGTTTATAAATCATTCCTGTGATACCAGGACCTAGGAATTTATTTTATTTGAGTGTTTATTCTGAGGATATACAGTGGTTTAGCTATATTTAAACTCTTCGGCTGGTGTTTGGAGGGGAAGGATGACAGCCGTGCCCAGTGATTTATTTCCCCACTTTACTTGAATTGTAAAGGTGTGAAGACAGAGCTTTAAAAAAAAAAAAGCAGCCTTCCCACTGGCCAGCAGGCACTGTGCAAGTGCTGTCCCTCCTGGCTCCAGCAGCCTTCACAGGACCATGGAGTGGCATAAAGACCAGACCTGAACTGGAAATGGGGTCGATAATCACGTGTGAAAGTATTTTGTTGCTGCTTTGTCTGACCAGAGGCTTAGCAGATAGCAAAATTTAAAAAAATTTAAAAATTATACTCTCATCCTCCATGGAAGAAATAGGAGCCACCTGCCAACCCTTTCCCACAAGCAAACAACCAGGACAGAGAGCATGGTTGGCAATTTCCTTTTCCTGACACTTATTTCCACATTCATCCCTCCAGGAAGCAATAGCAGGGCCATCACTGGATTTCTGCAGCTGTTCATGTCTCACTGTGCCAGAACAGTGACCTCAGCGATACCAGATGGGAAGCAATACAGCAACATCCTCCCTGTGCCATGGATTTACAAGTACAAAGTACCTTCTCCTATGACCAGCTTTTCATTAGCAGAATTGCACAAAGAGAATAGCTGGGGTTCAGGAAGCGCCATCTGCATTTCCAAAGCAGACAGAGGGACCTAGTCACTTTAATCCTAATGAGAGATGCTCTTAACATACAATGAGGCACTAAAGTCTGTTACAAGGGAAAAAGAGGGAAAGGTAAAATTTTGCACCACTCTGTTAGAAGGAACCTAAGCAGAAATCCTCCAGTATATCTCCTAGTGCTTTCAGTAAGTGAGGCACATCATTTTGACATGATCTGGGGAAAAGTTTTTGGTTTTTGAACACTGGCACAAAATTATTCTCTCCAGTCTAAGCTTTGATCTGAACTNAGAGCTTTAAAAAAAAAAAAGCAGCCTTCCCACTGGCCAGCAGGCACTGTGCAAGTGCTGTCCCTCCTGGCTCCAGCAGCCTTCACAGGACCATGGAGTGGCATAAAGACCAGACCTGAACTGGAAATGGGGTCGATAATCACGTGTGAAAGTATTTTGTGGCTGCTTTGTCTGACCAGAGGCTTAGCAGATAGCGAAATTTAAAAAAATTAAAAAATTATACTCTCATCCTCCATGGAAGAAATAGGAGCCACCTGCCAACCCTTTCCCACAAGCAAACAACCAGGACAGAGAGCATGGTTGGCAATTTCCTTTTCCTGACACTTATTTCCACATTCATCCCTCCAGGAAGCAATAGCAGGGCCATCACTGGATTTCTGCAGCTGTTCATGTCTCACTGTGCCAGAACAGTGACCTCAGCGATACCAGATGGGAAGCAATACAGCAACATCCTCCCTGTGCCATGGATTTACAAGTACAAAGTACCTTCTCCTATGACCAGCTTTTCATTAGCAGAATTGCACAAAGAGAATAGCTGGGGTTCAGGAAGCGCCATCTGCATTTCCAAAGCAGACAGAGGGACCTAGTCACTTTAATCCTAATGAGAGATGCTCTTAACATACAATGAGGCACTAAAGTCTGTTACAAGGGAAAAAGAGGGAAAGGTAAAATTTTGCACCACTCTGTTAGAAGGAACCTAAGCAGAAATCCTCCAGTATATCTCCTAGTGCTTTCAGTAAGTGGGGCACCTCATGAGCATCATTTTTACATGATCTGGGGAAAAGTTTTTGGTTTTTGAACACTGGCACAAAATTATTCTCTCCAGTCTAAGCTTTGATCTGAACTAAGATCGCGGAGAATCAGTGAGTAACAGGGTCTATATGATCTGATTAATCAGAACAGAGTAATTACTGTTGCCCAGTTTGGACAGTGCTGTCTAGAATTGTATTTTTAAAGCACATGCTCTTGATGGTATATCTCTTCTGATTAGCCCTTCAAAAAAATATTCATGCAAATTGGAGTTCCAGCATCTCTACTGAAGTAATCTGATGACATAATAGGTCGTTATAAATATATAATTTGCCCAAGTGAAACAAGTCCAGCTGTTTAGGGTAGGTCAGAGCGTCAAGTTACTGTGCCACCTCTGACATAAGTTTTATTGTCTCTTAGGTCAGACAGATCCTGCTTAAATGCAAAAGCACTTTGTAATTGCAATTTGCAAAACAGTGAGAGAAATATGCACAACATGCTTTGCTGATAAAGCAGAATTTTGCCAGAGTAGGACACTGTTGAAAGGTTTACTCTGGGGACACCAGGTGTTTTCTGAGGTACTGCTAAATGACAGAAGAATATACACTCATGTAGGAATGTAATATGTGGATAGGCCAAGAATAAAACCTGGAAACATTTTACTTGTAAGCAACAGCACAAATACAAGAAATCTGTGAGTCCGCAGACAGTGGGATGGTTGAGAGACATTCACTATCATATATGACACTTTTTTGAGAAAAAAAATCTTTATCAAGAGGGTATGAGATAGCAGTCATTTATCCTTTACCAATATACAACAACCAAAAATACTGATGTTAGTACTTGCCTTTTTGTTCATTATTTCCTATGACTTTTTCCTCCTAATATTGCAAAGAGCAACTGCTTTTTGCAACATTGTGAATGATGTTTAATACTTAGATTAAATGAGAGCTGAAGGCAGAGAAGTATTAAATGTAGAGATGATACTGTTTTAACACACTGCTGGCCTTTGTTGTAAGTAAGCTATCAAACTTAGACCCAACAAAATCCATCAGGAGAACAGCAGCTCTACCAGCAGCCTTTACAAAAGGAACAGGGAATAATTTTAAGTCAAGACCAATAACTTCTATTGGGATTAGACAAATTCACAGATAGTGCAACCACCAGTGGCTATGAAAAACAAGAGCCCACATGCAACTACTTACAATATATTTAGCCAGAAAGGGAGGGTGAGCAGAAAGCAAGCCACTTGGACTTGTTTCTTTGTTTAGCCTCCAAGGAGTAGCTATTGGGGAAAGGAGGTGGCAGAAAAGGAAAGCTAGGCATGATGGTATATTTGCTACAAGCAATATGTTGGACCCTCTTCTCCCATATCCCTCAAATCTGTAGTGTTGATGCTGTGAAAGGTATGCCATCCTAGATCTGAGGGCAAGGAGCCAGCAACTCAAAAGACAGAGGAAAAAAGATGTATGTAGCAAGGAAGGCAGAAGACATGACAAGGGGAAAGGGGCAGCATCAACTTAAGCCAAAATAAACTAAGAACTACTTGCTTGAACAGACCTTTGGTCCGATATAAATTGTGAGTTCTGATCACATCAGCCAGGTCTCCAGGAGAGACGATTCCTTGTGCAACATCAGCAAATTAGTCCAGCCTCCAGTTGTGACTAATGTGTGGTAGAAAGCTGTAAGGGAGAGAAAACATGAATGCAATCTGGCCAGTTATGCACGGAGGAGAATAGGGAAAACAAACAAAAAGTCTCTGAACCTGTAGATGTCAACACAGACCCAAATGACTAACAAGATTGTTTTCTTAATGTGGGGCCGCGAGCACAGAGAACGGGAATGATTCTTACAGTGGCTGCTTGCAGGAGGTCAGTACAAAGCACAGTGGTCACCTCAGACATGTAGGATTTGTTTTCTCATTTTTTATCTGCAGTGAAGCTTGTGATGGCAGCCACATGGGAAGAGCCAATTATGTTTCTGCCAATGGTTGTGGCATACCCTGTGAAATACTGTAACCCTTCAGGACCTCATCTCAAGGACTCAAAAAAACAGGTCACAGTCTGAGGCTGAACACACTGAGGAAAACACTGAGTGCACTGAGTCACAGGAGGAGACTACCACCTTATGGACCTATTCCCAGGGCTGGGAAAACCCCAACCTATTTTATTCACTCAGTTTGTTCACTTGAGCACAGTTCAGTCCACTGCACTGTACAGAAGAAGCACAAACATACCAGAAGGATTACTGCAGTGGAGCTGAGCATCAGTGCAAGCAGTAACAGGGATGATCCAAAACACCAGCTTTGAGACCTGCTGTTGCAAGGTACAGCTCTGGGGGTGAAACAAAAGAGACTTTAGAGAAGCATCTTCTTGCTGTGCCTGCTGTCTCAGTCCACTGAGTCTCTCTCTCTGTTCCGCTGCTCAATTACAATTATTCCTCCATGCTCAGCAGTGCTTTTGTGCCCATTTTTACAAGACCAGGGGCTGCTCTGCCTGCTCAATGTGATCTTACATTCCCACACAACCCCCAGGATTTGATCCTGCAAGACCTCAATGGGCTTTATAGCACAGATCAGAACTAAAAAAAGGCAGTGCATTCCCCACCTGAGAGCAAAGGAAAAGCCTGGAGGGAAGAGATGCTGCCAGTTGTTTTCTGCATTGATTCTTTTCACACTTTCCAGTCACTCACTCCTGGCTCCATAAATACCTGCAGGGTGAAAACACTGTCCTCTTGAGTTGGAGTGGTGACCTTGATAAGTGACATAGCCATTACAAAGTCCTTTCTTTGGAAAGAATTACCCCCAGTACAATTTTTTGCTCATTCGATCTTCTCCTTCAAGCAAAATCTGCCAGAACTGACTACTTACAATTCATTTTTTCCCTTCCTCTTCTTCTGTATTTTATTTTATTTTGTGTGTTGTCCCAGTCTCTCCTCTCAGAGGTGCCTCCCTGGGGAAATTCATGTCCCTTGTATTTTTTACTCTGTGTGCATAATAGAACATTATCTGCATAATTTATCTTTCACTACATGTTGCCTTCCCTCTGGCTAAGTATTTTTCTAAAATAAATATATATCTTCATTGTGTACACTGAGAAAAAGAGCCAGCAAGCCTGTCCTATGTGGGAACTCTATAATATCTAAATCCTGAAACACCAAGTATACGTTAGCTTTAGGTCAAATACAACAGTAAAGCTGATCTTCTTCCTGCCTCTCTCTGTACTTTTCAGTGTTCCATTTTTTTTCCTGTAGATTTAATGAAATCCCCACAAGGCTGGATCCAGATGAAATTTGGAATTGAAATGCAACCCACAAAGCAGTGGAATTCAGTGAGATAAGACAAAACCCATCCACCTTTAATGCATTTTATCATATCTCTGAATGGCAGGGTACGAAACAACAGCAGACCTATGGGACTGGGAAGGGTGGAAGCGTTGTTCATGGACTAAGTAGCATGACTATAACATCCAGACTACACATGGCAGAGATGTTGCTTCCATGTGGCATGCTTTTGAGAAGCACAACTTCCAGCTAGTACATAATAAATGTGAAATAAGTACCTCCTAAGCACAAGTGTTTGGTACCACTTCAGATAATCAAGAGTCTCACACCTGACTTCTGAAAGTGCTGGTTCTCCAAAAAGCCCAATGAAGATGTCTCAGATACTCTTGGGAATCCACAGTAGTATCAGAAGTGTAGGCACCTGAATCTCTCCCTGGATGAATGGCCTAGTATTTAAAAAACTTCCCTGTCAGGGACTTCTTTTTGAATAGAATTTGCACGATGCAATGAGAGGCATCCCTTGTATCTAAAAAATAATGTTTTTTTACAAGGAGAGATCTGATCTCAACAGATTAAATTTAGATTTTAATGAAGACCTTTAGAGGCTAGGAATGTGTCACCTTTTGGAGTTGGTTGCAAAGCCCCAAAACCAGGCAAAAAAAAGTCTGTCTCCTCTCTTCTTCAATACTAATGCAACGCTATTCCATGAATTTTTATGTTTTAACAGAAAAGCTCAATCCAGACTCAAACGCTGTGGAAAACTGACCTGTTTTCATTACAGGTTCTTTGATAATCTCTGAGCCTTTGAGGCTTCTACTGAAGGAAGTGAACACAAAGAGACAAACATGGAGGAGGGCTTGCACATGGCCACAATAAGGGGAAGAAGAAAGGAAGGTTTAACCTAAAACACAACAAAACTTTTGAAAGCTTCCCCTCTCCTCTCAACAATAGCTGTTCTTGTAAGGAACCTTCCTTTGAAGAAGGACTTCCTTGGAGAAAAGTTATTTCATCTCTGTCCTTGTTTTTCCATATCCACCATTCTCCCTGAATAATAAAAGTTTCTATCTCATGTGCTCATCAGAGCCAAGAAGATGATATGAGACATCAGTGCTACTCTCAGGAGTCAGACTTGGATTGCTCTTTCTCAGCATTTCTCTGCGTGTCTCATTATCACATTTATGTCAACCTCAGAGTATGATCCAACAAAGATGTCCTTCAGGCAGGTGAAGTCACACTGCCCTTCTTTCATTTTCTCTGTGTTTGGGCAACAGTCTGTTATCAGCAGTGGGAATATGTTGTCCCTATGCTGTATCAAAGCAGAAATAAGTCTGCTACCCTGCCTTTCCTTCAAAGCACACGACAGGATCTCCAAAAGGAAGGTACAATAGGAAAAGGTAAGAAAAATGGTCAGCTGGCTCCCATTTGCTCCACTGGAAACGCATATCCAATATCAGCAATCTCTTTGTCTCTTTGGGGATGAAAATACTACAAACCACCTCCAAACACTCTAATTTCAAAGTCAGGATCTGTGAGACTGAGCAATCATAGTGCAATGCAGATTCCCCGGGAACAGCTATCAGCACCCACTCAAATGTCAACACTCAAAGCAAAGACAGATGTAAGCACGGTCACCTTATCAGTACTAGCTGTCCTAGAGATCTAACAATTTGAAGAAAGAACCTGAGTTGTAATAAAACTTAATAATTTTATCTGAAAGGCATCAGATAAGTCTAAAATGCCACAAGAATAAAATAATTTTCCACCAATTTCTGTCTTAGTTAAATCATCTTCATGCAAGTATATGGTGAGGACAGAAAAATGTCATGAGGTGTAATTGAAGGTAACTGATTTCTCTCCCTTAGCCTGATCAGTAAAACTTCAGTTTCATCCGGTTTTGGGCACTGGATGTCTAAAAAGTAGTGGAACAATTGCAGAAATTTCAGAGGAAAGAAATATGAACTGTCAAAGATAAAAGATCTATGAGGGAGCAATGAGAGAGATGTTGTTGTTTCCCTCATTGAAGAGAAGAGAAAAAAAGAATGAAGAGACCATAAGAGGCATAATTTGCACAAAGGCTGTTGGAAAGAGAAAGGAAGTAATATATTTGCCATGACCAGGATGGCTAGCATATGAAATAATGGGCTTAAGTAGCAGCAAGAGATACAAGGGTTAGACATCAGGAAAAGCTTCCTGACAGCGAAGGGAGTGCAGCATTGGAGTGGATTGCCTGCAGTGTAGTAGAGTCTCACTGTTGGAGGCTTTTAAAGAACAAACATTCATCAGAAATGATCTATAGAGAGCTGATCCTTGCTGAAGGGGGAGGAAAATGGATAAATAAACCTCTTAAAGCCCTTTCTCTCCTGTTTTTTCTTTGATCTTATAAAGCTACTAAAGAGACCCCAGACCACGCAAAATCCCGAGGATGCAGTCAAAGACAGCTATAACAAAGCCCCCTGCAGTGAAATTGCAGAGTCCTTATAAACTTCTCAACAAGCCAGAGGGCTGCCTAAAGTAACCTGCAGTGTGTTATGCCAAGGCAGCAAGTGAACCTCTGCCACTTTATTGTACATGATGTTTAAACAGTGGGCTAGCTTCCAGTAATGAATGTTCTGGTTTCAGCTGCAACAGAGTTAACTTTCTCGGGTGTCTGGCCGCCAGTGATGTACAGTTTGTTCCACTGATACCTCCAAAACTACCTGCATGGTGAAGGTTAGGTGCATTCTTGATGAATCAGAATCTACAGCACCCTGTCTTGGGCTGCTGAAATGGGCTCCTCTGTCAACGCAAAACTTTGCAGTATAGAAGTTTTGATATCCTGGAGTAGCTTCATAAACTAACACATAAGAGAACAGTCCTGCCACTATCAGAAAAGGACCCTAAAAGAGAAAGGCAACATCCCCAAGGTCCCATGCCTGTGCCCCTTTGATTACTGCAGTGTAAATATATTATTGTTTGTCAGACTGATCTTTCTCAGTCTGTTTCTTCCTATCAGTGGTAGAGACAGGTGTTCTCTGAGGTCCTCTGAATGTAAGTACCTTCCTTTCTGCATGGGCGAAGATATTTCCTTTAATTCAAGGGTGCTGTTGTCTGCAGCCTCAATTTAGTCACTTTTATGTACATTATGAGGAATATGGACTGTACTATGAGTTGGGCCAAGCACATCTTGTGAGAGATCTTCTTGCAACTTCATGCTGTCACCTATGAAGGAGAAACAAGGTTTGCTTTACCTGCTTGCCAGAAGACAGGAGGTCCCTGTGGAGCACTCCCCAAGGTTTCTTTGACCAGTCACTGTGTTCCACCCTTGATTTGCCCACTCACACTGACATAAAAATTTTTCTACTTTGCAATGACACTTAGGACCTGAAAGACAATCTGTGGTCATGTCAGGGTCCCAGAAATACCTCTTTATATTCCTTTGCAAGGGAGATGTTTCCCTTATACCTGCTGGGGGAATTCTCCTCTGTCTTCAAGTGCAAAGTGCCTTGTTTTTATTACAAGTGTTTATTTGGAACTTGCCCTATAAGAAGCCAGGACCTGCCACACACCCTGAAGTACTTGTGGGACCTCTGCCGTGGAAGCAGGACAGCTGATGATCCAGCTGATGATCCAGGCTTCACCATTCACTTAATGAAAGGGAATATTACACAAGGAAGCACTGGGAAACCAGTGGCTCTAAATATTTACATAGTTGTGTGCTTAACCGCTAGGTAAGTTCAGCAGGACTCCCTTTAAGGTCATAGCCTTGCCACACTAATATTGGAATTAAATCTTTTCCTTTTTACTTCATTAAAATCCTCAGGCAAGAGAGATAAAGTTTAACCTTAGCATCATTCTGTCTCAAACAGTGTATAGTAATGCTGAGTGAGCTAGAAGGAGAGGTATTTATTTAACATATTTGTTTGTGTGGTATTATCAATTTTGAGGTTCAAAGACTGAAATCCTACTCTTCACAGTACTGTGTACACAATGGTTAATAAATATTTTGCTCTGGGAGAAAAAAATACTTTGAGATGTGCTAGATGCGAAAGTAAATATTATTGTGTGCAAAGCAGTGAGGGGGAAAATGAGGTAGAATGAGAGAGAGGAAAGAAGAGAGAAATGAAATTACATATCCAAGGACACTCAGAAAAGCCATGTTACAGCAGGGAACTGAATTCACATCTGTTCTGTTCTAGCTCAGCACCTTTTCTACAAGCATCTTCCCTCAGCATTCAAAATCCCAGAGAGGGAAAAGAAGAAACAAAAAGGAAATACTGCAGGAACTTTAACCCCACTATTGAGTACTCTTCATGGTGTCCAGGTAGTTAAGCTTAGTCTTCAATAATGTATGACAGAAAGTAATGCAATTTAAATCAGGAGAGGCAGACAGCAGTGTAGGGGAGGTAGAGGTGAGCCCTGAAGCGCACAAGCCAAAGGAGATAATATTGTAGGAAAAAAGCTGTGAGCCATAATAACAGCTTTTCTTAACAGAACTTAACTAGGTTAGAGTGACCTCCGAGACATGCCAGAATTTTAACAGCCAAATTCTAATGTGAAGGATTATGGATATTTCTGTATAAATTGTCCTTGTTTTACGCAGACCATTTTGCTGAGCACAATGTTAATTTTGCAGCTCCGCTGGAGCAGCAGCATGCAAGAACATAAACAGAAAATGATGCCCTTAGCAGCTGACAGATACTTTGGCTAAGAGGGATGATAAAACTATTTACATGAAGATACTCAGTGCATGAAGGGTGCAGCAGCTTTTTAGCAGCACTGCTCTGGATGGGCTGGGGGAAGGTGGCAATAGATGGGAAAAGACAAATTTCTTCACTATGATTTTTATGCAACCCACAGCTACAACTAAGAGAAGACTTTTCATCTTTAGTTGCAGGTTCTTCTCTGAATTTCCTTTTTTGCACAATTCTGCAGCAAGAACTGTTGAGTAAATTGCCATCCCAGATGAGATTTGGGGTGTTATCCATGGTGCTGACAGAACAGGAAAGTGAAAATGGAAGATCTAATGCTTAACCCGTTCTGGGAACATAAACCCAGCTGCACTGGAGTGGATTGAAACAGAAGGAACTCATAACCCTACAATGCTTCCATCCCCTGAATCTGTAGAATTCTTCACCTTTGTCTTCCATCCAGCCCCAGCAACGATGATAAGAACAGAGGAAAGGGAGAAACGAAAGTTGAGGAATATAGACACTTCTTAAGGCACAGCAGATGGGATAGGAAGGGAAAACAGAGTCTGAAAGAAACTGGTGACTTCCCAAAGCAGCACCCTCAACCACTCTGGAGACATATCTCAGCAGACTTAGGATTCAGGCTGCATCAGCTCTGGGACAGGGGTGAGTGAGCAAGCAGGACAGCTGGCTGAGACCAAGCACTGGGATATGAAGACAGAGGAAGGAAGAGGTAATCATTTGTGCCTGGAAGGGTGGGTGTCTCCCTGCCTCTCTGGCCCAAGTAGTTACAAGCTCTAAGGTAATCCAGCAACAAACTTTCTCCTTGACTGGTCAGCTCCACTTGGCCTAATTCCAGGTATTAATGACCTAAAAAAGTGCGTCTAAGAATGGATCATAACAAAATATTTTCCATTTTCAAGCATCTATTTTCCTCTCTTTATCTCTTTTTAAATGTAGAACAAATGACTAGCATTCATTCCAATTAAAACTAAACATTTTTTTCAAAGAAAAGTGACAGCAGGGTGGTAGTCACACTTGAATAGCATCAATAGATTTACCTGCCCAAGATGACAGAGCTGAATTCAGTGACTGGCTGCTCAGGCACAACCCCTTGAAACTCCACCTGGCCGCAGTCATAAGTTGCTGCCTCCATTACAGCTTTGCCAATACCATTTCCATACTGTCTGCACACCAGTTTTATTGTAGTACAACATTCGTTTCACAGGAGTGCAGCAGGAATGACAGAATGGGGTTAGGACACTAGAAACAGCCACACTATTTCTTCATCCTAGGAGCTGCAAAAGGAGGTAGAAAAGAAAAGGGCAAAGACACCAAAGGCTCTGCTCTAAGCTGCTGCTGCAATTGAATGAAGAGGAAGAAAGACAGAAAAGGGTGGTGCTCACTCATCCAATCAAAACATAGGAAAGTTTTTCAGGGATATTTCCCACTAGTCTTTCACTTATTATGCATCAAGGACAGAGCTGTCTCCGTTTTATTGCACTCTGTCATTCAAAGCTGGGCTAATCATTGCTGCTGAGAAAGGAGACAGCCAGTTGGGAATCTGTCTTTTCAAGTGTCCCCCATGTTGCTTACATACATGCCAGTGCTCAGACTCGAGCTGTGTCTGGTGACTTTGGAAAAACTGTCTTAGCATACAAAGATCTAAAGAATACAGGGAAAAATGACAGGTATATATGACAAGGAACCAAAGGACAATTCTGCTGTGTCCTGAGCTTGAGTTAAGGTATCTAACAGCAACCTTGGCTCTGATGTCCCCAGCACAACTTTAGTAACAATGTGCAATGAGCTCTGGGCAGAGATTGCCAGGCCAAGGACACTACTATCCAGTGCCACCCAGCCCTGTGAGGACACAGCGGTTGGGCTGGAAGCAGCACAGCTGCCTTTACATTGTCCAAGCTCAATTCATGAAGGTCTGCTCTCACCACCACAGCTATTGAGACAGAACTAGGTGTAAATTTTAAATTTTTAATATTGCTAAATAACTATATAATAAGATGAGTTCGAGATGATGTCTTGGAAAATGTTGGGTCTGGAGCAGCCATCTCATATCTTTTACCTACCCAAGCAGTAATGTCAGAGGAGAGTCTGAGGCCATCATCCTCTGATCTTGACTTTTCTAGGCAAGGAATAAAGCCATGCCTCTTCAGATTTATGTTTCCAAAGAAACAAGAGAAAAAAATACAGATGAGCTTCTTCAAGGGGAACAGCACACCTTAGGGTTTAATTCACAGGAGGATGTTATAATTGCACAGAGGTTGCTATTTGTGCTAGTCACTTGAGGGAGACAAAGAGCCACACTGAGTTTGCCAGGATTTTGCATGGTCAGTCTTCAAGGTAGAAGAGAGAACCATAAAAACCTTATGGCCAGTGCAAGGTCTCTAGATATCTATTAGCTTCTAGAAGCAAAAGAATGTGAAGAGTGAGACTGTAAAAATCTACAGGGAAATGGAGAATTAAACAGGATTTGAAAGATTTCATGAGAGAGCTAGCCAGCACAGCCTCAATGTTTGTTGTAGACAATGGCAAGGTTTGGGATAATTTGCCTGAAAGGACGTAAACTCACTGTAACATTTGGTGAGGGAAAGAAGTCCTGAGAACATAAAGGTCATTTCAATCAGCTCAGCATAATCAAACACTCTCACACATCTGCTCAAAACATCTGTGGTGTTTAAACGTCTGCTCCGTAGTCAAAATATTGGGATACAGAAAATAACAATGTGTTTTACGCTAGAGAAACCACGAGTAATTTCCTTGGTGAGTGCTGTGATCAGATCTGTGTCAAAAACCCAAGAGAAAATAGGAAAAAATGAACACAACTTCAAAAGGTTTGTAAGGATAATGGAGATTTTTCTCCTTGAAGAAAAGCTACAAAGATGATGGCTATTGAATAGAAATCAGAAAGATGAATGAGATGATACAGTACAGGCGTGGTCACGAACATAAAATACTGTGTTTTGCACTTCTGCTTTTTCACTGACATTTGAGAAAGCAGCTTGGGACAATCTGCAAAATCAAAACAGACCTTGCTTAGAAGATCTAAAAAGGAAACACTTCAAAGTGTTTAAGCAAAAAATAACCACTGGAACTCACTGCTGTGTGATACAACTGAAGCAACCAGCTATAGTCTTCTACAACCTAAAAAGGATATTTAATACAAGTGGCACACAACGTTATTTCTAGCATAAGGGATGCCAGACAATTTTATTTTATTGGTTCATATTGCTTTTCTTTGGCAAGTTTCCTTCCTCTTTTCATGAAGCTGAAGCTTGGTTTGCTAACTCACAGTCACACAAGAGATCTTTGTGGAAAGTTTCACCTGAAAGTTTTCCTCTGGAAACACCACTCTGACACTCAGGACTACAGAGGGAGCCTCTCTCTTGCCATTGACCAACTTCTCCATCTAAATTAGCTGGCTAACACCCTGTGCTGTGAATACTTCAAGAAAGAAGCGAACACGTTAGAGGAACTTCATTCAGCCATTAGATTGGGACATATCTACCTCCTTCTTAGGGGTCACAAATGAGATCAATTTACCATAAACCTCCAGAGACTCTGCAACATCAAGGCAAAGGTAAGTTAAATGTTCCAGTTCTCTGTAGAAATTTCTGGTCTGTTTATCATTGCAGTTTCAAAACATTTATGTGAACCAAAAATAGTTTAGCAGTTTACCAGAGCAAGACAGGCACTGTATCCATGCTGGACTGGACATGTGCGTGTTAGCTGCACCACTGACCATAACAATGTCCTCAGGTATAAGTACAACGTTCACGTGTTCCTCCAGCTGACGTTTTAGTGTAATTCTATGTTAATAAAAGTACAACTGAAATGTCAGTGCAGAATCCAGCTCAGTTTAATCCCCTGAAGCTGAAGAAACACTGTGAAAGTCTTTCTGATACCATGGGTTGGAACTGGGTAAAATAGACCTGTACACCAAAGGGTTCACACCCAATTGCACTGTCCTCTCTGTTACTGCAGACAGTCAGTCCTTGAAACGATGACAAATTGACTCAGAAATGCTCTGATGCACCTGGATGATTTTAGAAAAGGAAAGGCCTGAGGGATTCCCTTTTCAACCTGAATGGGAAATATATTTTTATGAAAACCAGTCATGCTACTTTTCTTTTGTTTTCAGCACTGAGATGTCTTTGGTGACAATGAAAGCAAAACATTCACAGTCCCTGGGAGAGCCAGTATCCCACAGGCAGGCAATAATCAAACTCGTCTCCTGACAGCTTAGTCAGTGGCTCCAGTGCAGAGCCATAGCCAGTCTTCATCCTTTCCTTACCTAAGCTGATCCTCACATTACCTGTGGAAGGACTTGACTTTGGTTTAGACCAATTTCCAATCTCTTGGACAATCAAATATGCCATAGCCTTAAGAGTTTTCCCCATAGCTGGTTGGGACTAGCTACTAGAGAGGAAAGAGCAAATAAATACTAAACCAGATAAATTCCATGTCTCACTCCTAGATAGTCTAAGGGAACCTTAATTTCTTAGCTCTCACAGATCACCTTGACCCTCAAACATGCAATTTTATTTCCTAATAGAGGCATGAGTTACTTTAGGCCAATACTGGGATCAATACCAGCAGTCCCAGGACTTCTAATACAACACTGACTGTATAACCGGGTTATTAGCCTAGTACTCTGTCTAAATGAAGGAACAGCTCCTAAACTTAAAAGTTAAATATCCTTCTGCCCAAGTGATTCACAACCACAGAACCAGAGCTGGATTTTTCAGAGTTACTTCAAACTTTGTGAAAAGTAAACAACATCCATTAACTTTTGAATTCATTGGCTCTTATTCAGCCATATAAGACCAAAAAACACTCCAATACAGAGCTAACTTCCTCTAAGAAGCTGTTTCTCTCTCACACACACAACAGCTTTTCAAGTATTGGATTGAAAAAAAGTCTTATCAGAGTTGTACCACATCCTGGGCTCACCCCAACCCACATTGTCAACACTTTTCCACCTCTACTGCAGAAGTTCAAAACCTTCTCCTTTAGTAGAGTCACACTGGAGGAGGACACACTTCTCTGAGAACATTTAACAGGATCTATAAAGATCCACTGATGCACTTACCAGGAGATGGCTCAAGGAAGGCAATGAAGACTCGGACCCCAATAAAGTCTTAAGGCAGAGCTCTGTTTTCAAACACAAACTCTTCACATTCATGTTTTTTGTTTTTCTCACACCAGAGATAAGTTCAGAGACAACCACTCATTCATCTTTCCCCATCCTTTAGTAAATATCATTGAGCAGCTTTGACAAACGTCTAAAAAAAATAATTGCAGAAGGGGAGCAGCACAAGATCAGCTGTGAGGTGTGGTTGCTGTAGAAAGTCAGCTATCTGGAGAGGATTTTTCAAGTTTGCTGAGTCTCTGAGCACAATGAGATACAGAAGGATGGCAGTGCCAGGCCACAGGGCTCCCTACACTCTGCTGAGCTTGGGAGGAGGAAGAGCACATTCCTTCATTCCTTTATGGATACCTTTCCTCCAGTGGTGATAAAGCATATGTTTGGAGCCCTACACGGAGGTAGTTTTCCCTCGTTGTTTCACTTCCAGCTGCTGCCCCAGGGTGGGACCAAACATGACATACAATTTATCAAGACCAAGCTCCTTGGGTTGGTGATCCTTCTAGAGTACACCTTTCTTTGCTTGCTCGGACAAAATGCTTCCATATAGATGCCTTCACATAATTGATGTAGCTGAACCTCTTCTCTGCTCCTGTAGCATCAAGTTAATAAAGAATTACACTCCCTCGCCAGGCAAAGTAACCACCTCAGAAACTCTAATCAGATACACAAAAGCTCAAGAGGATAAAAACAGATGTATACAAAATATATGCATAATTTCAGCCATCCCTGAAGCAGGGACTCTTTACACAGACCCATCCCTTCCTGCCTGCAGGTTCTCCATCTCCCCTGTTTGCCAGAGACAACAAGAGGAACCTGTGTTCAGCTGTTCCCTCTGCGCAGAGATTAATTCATTGACAAGGCTCCTAGGAATGTGCCAGCTCATTAATTACCGTAAGAACTGTGTCAGCAAGAAGTAGGCAAGGTGACTGCTGAAAATGATCAGAGAGAGCCATCTATTAGCGCTTGCTACCCTGGCCATTACATGCCAAAATCCAAACCAATAACACCTGGCAGACATCTCTTAACTATGAAAGATCACAAGTTGCACATTTTACTGATATAAAGCACTAATGTATATCAGTGTTAGGGGAGCAGATTACAAGGAAATTGGCCTCACAAGCCAGTCGCTCCTGTTCCAAAGATTAAATTCTTAGGCTACCTCCTGTGGGCACAATGGAGACCTGGGAGAACAACGGGCCTCCCAGCAGCAGGAGATGGGTTGGAAACACCCCAACAGCTTTGACATGCCACGTCATCTCTGTTTCTGTCTGGAGGGTGGGAGACGTGGTAGAAGCTGCTCCTGTTATTAACAGGGAGAGTTGCCAGAAGGCAGGCTGTCCCCTAACAAATGCTCTGGGCCATAAGGCAGAAAAAGACTGGCTCAACAGGCTGAAATCTCAAATACAATGTCTGCTTAAGCAAGCAAGTGCTTGACTCACAACCCTGTGCTGTCTACAGAGGTTTAGAGATGGCCACAGCCCATTTCAGAGCTCACAGCTGGTAACTCTGCCTGGTGCCTCCCTCAGGGAGAGAATGTGACCGCCAGAAATGCTTCATTCACTATTAAAATTCATCTTTCTTCCCGTACTGCCAACACTGGGATAATGCGTCTGGGATTAGACCTAGGAAATCCATCAAGACCAATACTTAGTCACACTCAAGTGCTTTTATGCCACAGTTGCTATGAGGAGCAGCTTCAAAAACAAGCCCTTAAGAAGATCAGGAGGGAAGGGGGCCTCGCGACTGCTGTGCGACTGAGGGCAGGGCTCTTCCCCAGCCAGAGCCCATCCGTTTTCAGTAAAGGGGCATTTGAATGTCAGGCAGCGGGAAGTAGTGTCTTGTCAATGCATCAAAGGTTCCGCTTCCCTTGACTCAAGGGGAATTAAAGGAGGAGAGAAAATAAACTGGAGAAACTTAAGGTGTTTCAGCTTGTCCAGAGCTCTCAGAAGAGCTCTGGAGAATCTGTAAGAGAAAAAAAGGAAGATCCAGGCTACAACTTCTCTCTTCTTATGCCTGTCACAGGACTGGTAAATTTTTACCCTGAGAAGAAAGTGCTAAGTTAAGAGCTATGGCAGTGTCCTGCCACGTTCCTGATCATCTACCTGTAACCCTTTCCAATCACTGCACTAAATCACATGGGGTGACCTCCCTTCACACCCCATAACCAGCTCACTTCCTTCTGGCCTTTTTATTTGATAGATTTTAATTTTATTTCCCCTTCCTCCCTTTTCCTTGGCCAGTCAGTCTCACTGCAGGCTGTAGGGCTAGGAAACATTATTTTTATCATCTGATCTAAAAGGGATATGACAAGCTCGTGCTATAAAATGCCAAGTGTCAAACCACAAGGAATTCCACAAATAACCATTCAGATGTCCAAAGGGGGAAAGCACAATATGGATGGCTCCCAAGTGCACATCCAAGTCCACCAGCACTGCAGAGAGAGAAACGTGGCTCTGTCCAAATTTGCAAGGTTTCCAGTGGAGGTCCTTGCGTGCGTTGAGAGTGAGCTCTGCCAGAGGGCAGACAGGCAAGCCACCACCTGAAACCTTTGTCAGAGGTCTTGCAAAAAGCCTGTGCCTCTGGATGACAGCATTAACTGTGCCACACACCCAGAGCAATTGCCTTGAAGAAATCAGCATTTGCTGATGGAAAGCACAAAATGAGTGACCTGGTTTCTCCTCAGGGATGTGTAGCGAGGTATGGGAAGAAATTAGTAAATCAAATCTGTGAGAGAATCCCCTGGCAGCGATAAGGCAGGAACAGGCTGATGCTGAGCAGCTGGGGAAGGCTTGGTGCAGACCAAGGAGAAAACAGAAGCCTGATATGCTGGAGGAAAGAGGAGGAGCAGCTGCTCTCCAGGGAGGAAGGGAGACAGTGGGATGGGAGGTTAGAGAAATACAAGCATGGGATGGGGATGGAGGGGAAAGGAGGGGAGAGGAAACCAGAAACNCACACCCGGAGCAATTGCCTTGAAGAAATCAGCATTTGCTGATGGAAAGCACAAAATGAGTGACCTGGTTTCTCCTCAGGGATGTGTAGCGAGGTATGGGAAGAAATTAGTAAATCAAATCTGTGAGAGAATCCCCTGGCAGCGATAAGGCAGGAACAGGCTGATGCTGAGCAGCTGGGGAAAGCTTGGTGCAGACCAAGGAGAAAACAGAAGCCTGATGTGCTGGAGGAAAGAGGAGGAGCAGCTGCTCTCCAGGAAGAAAGGGAGACAGTAGGATGGGAGGTTAGAAAAATATGGGCATTGGACGGGAATGGGGGGGGGGGGGAAGAGGGGAGAGGAAACCAGAAATGGAGGCTAGCAATTCAGCTAAAATAGATTAGACAGGGATAAAGGAAGATGGAATGGACTCAAAGAACATGAGATTAAGAAGTGCATGGGAGAGCTGATCAATGTTCAAGGGAAATGAGAAAGCAGGGTTATCTGCATCCTGCTGGTGGCTTTTGGAGGAGCAGAGCCTGAAGAGTTTGAGGGGGGGGGTGGCTGCAAAGCAGAACAGATGTGCATAAAACCTCAAGGGAGCCAGAGAAAGGCAAGGGGGCTGCTAGACATGAGTACCCACTGGGGTCATCAGACAGCAAGCTTAGAAACAGCACTTTTTGAAAAGCACAGGAACTCAGTGACACTGTGAGCCCCATCTCAGGGCTGCCAGGCACTGGACATGTTCATGGGTGGTATTAAACGGGACACAAACACCGTGAAGGAGTTTCTTACATTTCAGTCTCAGTTTAGCAACATGCTCCTGGGCCAGCTGGACTTAGATCTGAGCCAGAACAGCAGACAAGAGAGAGATAAATGAGAGAGACAGCTTCATTGCTGGGGAGTTTGAGTCACCCTCAGGGGGGTTTCTGAGTGGCCCTGGTACGAGACTCGCTCCCCAGGGACAGCCAAGCACTGCGACAGCTTGCATGGGCCAGACAGTGCTATGACCCCGGTGTGCTGAACATCACGTGGCCATTGCATCACTTGTCATAACTGGAGAAAAAAGGTAATTAAGAGGTCTGAACTGTGCAGTGAACAGATGACACAGAAATAGAAGAACTGTTGGCTCAATTCCTTGATCTCTTTTCTGGGCTGGGAATCAACTTGTGTGCCAGTTTGGTCAGGCAAGAGCAACCACATTGCTGCACTCCGGCTTCTTCCAGACTACATCTCTGTCTGCTTTCCCCCGACATCCTTTAGCATTTGCTAACAGATTCTTGCACTACAGGTCTTGTGAAATGAGCCAGAGCAGATCCTCACTTTGAGAGACCAGCTCCAGGACCATGGCTTCCACATAGCCGTGAGCGGGGCTGCCCAATCCACCCCTTTGTGAGGGATCTAGGCTGCTTGTGGATAGATGCGTTACTGCACAGAAGAGAGGGGGAAATGCCTCTGAATTGGGCAGTAGAAAGTTTGACTGTAGGGCTGTTTACAAATGCGTGCACTAGCTCAGAAACCAGTGCAACAGCAGAAACAATCAGACAAAAACAGGACCGTGGATGGTGCTTAAGTCCTCCTAAAATGCTGAAGAAATGCACATTTAATTACAGCATAAAATAGATTATCTTCAGGTCTTTATGAGAACCATGGGTTACCTTGTTTGAGCTGCTTTCTCTGCTAACTGCCCAGCCAGGTGTGTACATGGTCAAATCAATTTATAAGAGGGAATGATCCTAATGCCAAGGAAATCTGAGGAAGAGAACAGCAAAAGCAAGCAGAAGCCAAACCTCCAGTCCAGTTAATAACTCTCCTTATTCTTATCATAAATACCCCCATTTTCCGAAGTCCCTGGAGAAACAGTCCCATCTGAAGTGGCCAGGCAGAGCCCAGCTGAGCGTCTGCTCACATCCCAGGAGCAGCAGCTGCCTTCCTCCTGGAGCCCATGGTGTCCCACTGCTGAAAGAAGAGTAATAAGGCTTATTTTGTTCCATTATTCGCGACAAACAAAAAGGAAAAATCGGAGAGGAAAAAGGGAAGAAGAGGTGAACATGAAGAACCTACTGTGAGCAATTTGAGTTAATCTGACGCAAAGCCTAAATCCATGTTAGCAGTTAATCCAGTTAGTAAGGCTTTCATTGGGAGCTTTGAGAAATCCTTTAACCTCTCCCTGTAAACTAGGAACAGCTTAAGAGCTCAATGTTCCCGAGAAAAGCCTGTCAATAATGCTGCTAAGCAGGTATTTAGCAGGATTTAAGACACAAGCATGTGACAACACTTCTTTAATGAAGCAATTGAGCTTTTCTCCAGGAACCAAGTGGTCACTATTTCCTTGTGTCTTGCATGTGATCTGCTTTTCAAGATTCAAAAGGAGATGCAACTATGATCTCTGTCAATTTGGGAAGTATTCTTTTCTGGCAAAAGCACAGTAAAAAGCAGATTTTGTTAGTGGTTTTTATAAGTCTCATGGATTCTTTGTCCCAAGAGATGTTCTATGAAGCAGACTGCAGCAGTCAAAAAAATAACTTTCCTGTGATTTTTTTTTCTTTCAGAGGTGTCCATACTGTTCCAAGGAAAGCAAGCTGACAAATATCTTTGATGTTTAAGGCTTTTTACCCCGTCCTGAATCTAGCAGGATCAACAGTAAACCAAGTTTTTTTTCACCATCTCTCTGCAAACTCATTACATATCTGCCCGTAAACTTGAAAGCCCTCTGGGAACCAGATCTGCTGGGCAACAGGGTAGACATCCCTACACTGACATGGTGAGGACCACTATCAGTCTGGAAGCTCCAGGAGAAGCCAAGATTTTCTGCTGTGATATCCCATCCACCCCATTACTTCTGGAGAACAGGGCTGTTCTGAGCTACAGGGAAGGAAAAAGAGAAAAAGAGGGGATGTGCATGTCAAAGGTGCATGACATAAACAGTGAATGAGCACAAAAATCCTGGCTTTTCTCAGCCTTCCCTTCTGTTTTACGCCAGGAGATTCAGCCAGGAGTACCATCTTGGTGAGACCCCCTCTGCCTCTTGGATTCCAGACACAGACACTCCCATTTCCATTCACTTTCACAGAAAAAAGGTCATTCTGCCTTTTTTCCTCCCTCTGTACTAAGGAGAAGTATTGCATTACCTTTGATATTTGCTGTGTTCAGCCAGCGCAGACTGAGAGGCACATGCAACATTAATCCGGTTTTACCACCGCACAGCCAGGGATGCTCAAAGGAAGGCAGATCATTGCCATTCTGCCTGTTACCTCTAACGCACAAGAGGCAGGAGTGCAAGCAGTATATCAGAGGGAAATGCTTTGCAGCTCTCAGTGCCTGAAATCAGTCCTAAAGCAGGTTGAAAAAGCCAATCTGTAGCAAAATACAGAAGAAAATAATTCCTCTTTAAGTACCTGGTCAGAATCTCAACAACAGACTTTGTGCCACTCAAAAGTATTCCATTTCTGGTCCGTTTACTGTCTGGCTTCTTCTGCTGACAAAAGCAAAAAAATTCCATGCACGCACACAGATATTAAACCACTTACAGAAGGATTGTCTTTATGGGAGTCCTACCTAATGAGACTATGATGCCTTGTGAGCAACTCTGGCAGGCATAAGGACAGCACACTTCTAATTAACCTATAACACACTGCCGTTAAAAAGTCACCACAAGTTAATGCATTGACTAGGACAGTTATTTTTCCTTTCATAAATTATATTTTCCTGTAGATCAATTAGGTATTTTCAACCACTGTCCCTTCCCCAGTCCTTATACACTGTCTTTTCCAGAAAGACAGCCACTAACCCTTTTAAGGGAAAAAAAAAAAAATTATAACAGCAAATGAGTGGTAAAAGCAAGTGAGCTCCACTCAGTTCAAATTCTAACTCAGCCCTTGTTGTCCAGATATATTGACTGAAATAAGACTTTTTACGCACCACGCAGAGCCATCTTTTCACTGAAAAACATACTTCAAACAGGTGCAATGTTAGCAGAGACTGGGATACTGAGCAGTTGGTTATCCTGTTCGCTGCAAAGTAGCCTGTTGTATCTGGGTTTGCTGGTACTATGTTTTCACACTCTGGTTTCTTATGAAACCAATAAGAAAGACGAAGGGGATAACGGTAACGTTTGTTAGACTATAGTCACGGCTGTTTTGCAGCATCTGGCTGCAGAAGGTAAGGCTCAAGCTGAGGAATTTAACTTCATAAAAGGAGCTGTATTAACAATACATAAGTGAAAGAGGAAAAAAAAACCACCCTCAATTCCAGATAATTTTCACTGTGATGCATCCACCTCCAACCCCCAACTTCCAGAGGGAACCACCACCCGATTTTCATCCTTGTTATGATTCACTCCCTTCCCAGTATTGAGACATTTGTGGTTTTTCCATCCCAACTCGTGTGCTGAGCAAGCCAGAACATGCAGAACAGCAGCTCACCATCAACCAGCAGCCCCAGCCACTGAAACCAGACCTCCTCATGCCAAAGAGGGCAGCAGCACTGGCCAGATGGTGCCCACATCCCCCCCAAGTGCCACTATGGACCATGCTGCTAGCAAGGCAGGAATCTGCTGGGGCAGGCGCTGAAGATGGGGTGGGTGCTGCTCTGCTTTTGCAAGTGGACATCCACTTGGCTGTGTCCCCGCGCAGTTTGCACTCTTTAGTCAGCATTGCCCTGGGGGTTACCTCCAGCCATCTGCCTGATGCACCATCTGAGCACACCTTCTGCTAACCCTGCCTCCCCAGGAGGAAGCTAGGCTCCCTGCCACTTGCCTCCAAATAAATAAATAACAAGGGAAAAGAAGAGCCACTGCTCTTTCGTTCTGATGCTGTCTGGTAAGGTCGGCACTGATGAGCTGCTTGGAAAGACCCAGAAAAATGACAGGGTCCACCTAAGCCTGTGAAAGCTGTCGCTGCTGGGGCTTCACAGCGAGAACTACTGGGGAAGGGGTGAGGATGCTGCATGGTGTTATCCTCACGGCAGCACCAGGCTGCAGAAAGGATAAACTGTGTTTGCTCAGAAAGGTGAATAGGACTTGGGAGAATCTCTTCTTCGGGTGGGTTGGGGTAAACCCTGGGATTGTGTTCCCTCAGGCAGGGAAATGCTCTGGTTTTGGCCCTTTTAGTTCCTATCAGCCAAGCACAAAGAGCATCTCTGTAGAGTAGGGAGGGCTAGGACACAACATTCAGCTCCTCTCCCTCCCCATCGCCAACCCAGGAGATGCTAATCATAGCTCTGGAGGAAGGGAGAGGAGAGCAAGGAAAGAGGGAGGCAAGGGAAGAGCAGGTGCAGAAAAGCACTGAGCTTAGGCAAGGTAAAGGGATCAGACTGAGAGGGCAAACACAGAGCAGAGTCTAAGACTAATTTCAGTTATCAATGCAGATATCACAGGTGTATGATACAGTGATGTTGTTGGGGTATTGGCACAATCACCCCCCACCGCATCAGGTCTCTGTAAACCCAGACTCACGACCTCCCTAATACAGTTCCAGGGTCTCCAGTTGCTTTCAGGCACTGTGAGAACTTGCTGCAGCTCTTTATAAAAAACTGTACAGACACTCCTTAGAAATGGGGTTTAGGAACCAACCCTCTGCTCACACCTCACAGACAGCCCCGCCTCACCCCCATCCCTTTCCATCCTCTTCTTTTCCACCTAACAAAAGGCAGCCTGCAGAGCCTCAGACTGTGACTAACTGCTGAAATGACACTCACTGAAAGGGAGAGGAATCATTTTGCAGATTAGGCCGGGAAGATCTGCAGGAGACAAGCTCCAAGATGGAAAAGTTTTTCAGCAAATCCATGCAAAGGAACAGCCTGAGTCAGAGCCCCTCTACAATAGCACGGTCACGCTACTCCTTGGCTATTGTTAACAATAACTGACCTTCCCTCTCGCCATCATCTGATGACTGACAAGCTCATCAGCCACACTACATGGAAATGATGATGGCTCATCAGCCACACATGCCAGGGAAATGACGATGGTGGAATTAATGGGACCCTTCTCATTTTGCTGCACAGCCTCCCTGTGGTCCCAGCAGCCATTCCTTCCACACCAGCTGGGGACCACGGCTCTGCCGCACCATCAGGGACAGGGAACACTGCTGCACACACTCAGCCTCACTCCTTAAAGCAATCAGGGCAAATGCAGATTGAATACAGGGAGCACAGGAGGGTGGGAGCAATGAGGGAGGAATTGGGAGAACATCAGGTAACGCGAGGCTGCAGGCAGAGACGGATGGCACAGAGTTTCCCTGCATCAGGCTTTTGGTCCCAGCAGGTTAAGGTACGGCTGCCTTGACAGATGCAACCATCCAGCTTGGAGGGATTCAAATTAAGGTCAAAAGGGATAAAGCAATGGTGAGCAAATGAGTGTGTTGTTCCTGGCTCACAGTCGTGCCCAGATGCACATTCCTCATAATTTATGAGGACAATTAGAATGCATCATTTGTGTGTGTGCACACACATACATGCATACACACAGTTTACTTCCCTGGAAAGGAATACAACCATAGGAACAATTTTTTTCACTGTCTCTGTAGCAACTATCTGGATTTTAAGCTTGGGAAGAGGGGAAGGAAAAGGGGAGGGGACAGAGTACCCACTTTTTCTGTTTAACTTCACCAGGAGAGGAGGGGAAAGCTGCTCACAGCTTTTCAGTCCCGAGCAGGGATTCGGTGACACACTCTCTCTGTGTAATTTTGCATTTGCAAAGAGCAGGGCGCCTTGTAGTGCTCGTGGCTGGAATTGAGCCCAGGAGGGGCAGGTTTGCCCCCTGTGTCCATCACTCAGCAGATAAATTAGCCATTACTCTCAGCTCTACAATGTAATCACAGCCCAGATCTGCAGCAACAAACTCAGAAGCCATCCCAGAGCACAATGCCAGCTGTGCCCAGCTCCTGTCCAACAACCATGAAGGTCCAACATGCCAGGGCTTCCTTCCCTCCTCCTCCTGGCCAGCACGGCTTGAGGCTGTGACAGATACGCTGGGCATCCTGCTACGTGCTCTCCATAGAAGCTGGTCAAATATCCATGTCTAAAATCAGAGTCCCAGGAAACAATTTGTTCCAACAGTGGTGGCCAGAAGTGTCGTCCAGCCCTGGAAGGCAGATGTGCTCGGTGCTGTACAAGGGACAGGACTGAACTGCCCACAGTTGGCAGGACTGCGTTGGCTCTGTGAGGCCACTGGACATTAACAGGACCCTATTCTTCACTTTTCCAGCTGAATCACACAGTCTGTATGCCTTCCACAGCAGGAGGTACCTTCTCCTAAGGTACGCACACATTTTGCCCTAGACCCAAGATGTGCCTGAAAGCAGAGGAGTGTCTGAGCATTGCTGTGTGTGTAAGGCTTGTAAAAGCTATTTTGTCTGGCCTCTAATACCCTGTTAGTGTCTGTCAGTGGATGCACAAGCAAACCAAGGAGAGAGCTGAATGCTTTTTGCTCATTGTAAATTTGTGATGCTTGGGAATTTGTTTATTCCTAGCTAGAAACTGCTAAGCCCATCAGTTATGTCCTCACTATTCTCATCACACCATCTAATTTACACTGGCCTTCCAGCCAGAGCACTGCCCTAAATTGTCACAAACAGTCAGCTCTCCATTACGCGGCTCAGTGGAGTGAGGGGTAGAGACATCTGTGTGCATGGACTCAGCGCTGCGCTGTTACTCAGCACATGATCTCCTGCAATAATTATCCTGGACACCGCGCTGAATCCTGGCTGACTCTCCTTCAGCCCTGCTCTCCAGCTCATAAACCTTTCCAGAGTGTCAAGGTGCATGGAGCAGAAACAGTGCTGCCGTCCCCTGCTTGCCTCTGGCATTACCTGCCTCTGCTAGTGCCACCATCTCCACCCAGGGCTGGTCAGAGGGCTGCTGCCACCCCCGTCTCGAACACGCCTGATGCTGCATCTGCCCCCTCAGCTGGCAGTGTTACCAGGGCTGCTGCAAAGCCCATGCTCAAAACTCCAGCTAAGGGCTGGTTCCATCTCTCACCCCTCCACCCTGCCTGCCTGTGCATCCTCTGCTCTGGGAACATGGGGGAGGGACAAGCTGGAAGCTAGCAAAAGTCCCAGAGGATTTAGTAGTTCAGTATCTCACTGTTAAGTAACTGAATTATGGATTCTCTATTGGGGACTTGGCCAGGATTTCCTATGAGCTGAGAAACAGGCATTTTCTAAGAGGCTTGGGGTCCATCACCACTTTGGTCTACTTCAGGATTTGGTCCTCAGCACAGTTGTCAGCAATTAGCACAGATGTATTTTAGGTCTGTTTATAGATGTCTTGCAGCTGCACTGATCAGGAGCTGGGCATAAACAGCAAGCGAGAGAAATCTGCTTGGGCTCTTTACTGATGCAACTGGCTGTGGATAGAGTCAGACTTGTTTTTCCTTCTTCCAAAGGCTGACAGTGTCTTCAAATTTGTGAAAGCTAGGATGTGGGTGGAAGGGGGAAAGGGATGATCCTGACCTTTGAACACTCAAATTTCTCAGACATGATGACCAATGCTGTCTGATGGTGGGATCAGTAGAAGCTGGGCTGAAGCACTCTCAAGAGTTCAAGTGCTCATTAATTCACCAGTATTCACACAGGGTATGTAATCAGGATTGAGACTAATGTGGAGTTAAGATCTTCTTCAGAGACACTGCAAAATAAAGAGCATGGTGACATTTGTCTTCGGTCTTTCTACTAATGACCTTGTGGTAAACATCAGATCCCAGAATTGCCTGCCAAGGCCTTGGATATTATAAGTCTTTCCACCATTTGCCCCATGACAGATTTATCTCCACTGGTAAATCAGCACAGTACCTTCTGGCTGGCTGTACTGCCTCTGGTTCCCCAAGCATGGATCTCCTTCCCCAGGCAGGACACTGTGCCTCCGGCACTGTCACCCAGGGTGTGCTCCCTCCTCTCTGGTGCAACGGCAGATGAAATGCTTTGACACTCTGCAAAAGGGCCATGGCCCAGGATACAAGACTCAAAAGAAGCAGCAGAGAGCATAGCCTAGGCCGTTACTACAGCATTCACATGAATGAAAAAAAAAGAGACATCTCCCTGCTGATGCTCTGCACAGCTTCAGCCTCCTTGGGTTGTTTTAGTCTTCTCTCCTGCTCCAGCATCTCTGTGTTTGCTGGTATCTGGGAGCAGGACCTGACTCCCCAGCCCCATCAGCTCCTCCTGCCATCCCCAGTGCATCGCTGGCTCCATGGCCACAGCCACGTTAGCTGAGGCCCCACCAGCATCTCCTGAACCGACGCAGATGGACAAGCTCGCTTCAGCAATAAAGAGAGTTTGAAACCATTAAAAAGTGGGGAGAGCAAAATGAAGCCTCCTGCAGTGCTGCTGCCATTAGGAAAGCAACAACACCAGCAAACAAACAGAAAAGTGCATTGAAATGTTTGCCAAGAAGGCCCTGGTTGGGAAATGACGTACATACACCATGCAGCAGGAGCCAGCTGCAAAGTCATTCAGGCTGCAACTTTAAAGTGGGTCTTTTAAGCAGTGTGGGTTGCTTGATCCCACAACTTGCATTAGAAGTACATAACAAAAGGGGTTATTTCCCTGTCCTCACTGTAGAAGTCATGGAATCAGGACTAACTATTGCAGGCAACTGCTTAAAGACATGGTTAACTGCGGCACTGAAGTAATAATCCTACCGCTAAATCCAGAATTTAAATGCCTCAAGGGCTTATGGGCTGTCAGAAGCTAGAATTCATTTCCAGAGGTTTTATTTAGTTGCAGCAGCAATTTTACCTGAGGGTGACAGTAAATTTGAGAAATACAGGACTAATAATTTAACAGAATTGTCTGCGGTATTTTTTTAAAGACACACAAACACACACACACAGGCTTGATGAAATGAGTTCTGCACATTGCACGCTTGCAGGTTTCATTTGAATGAAAATGATTAATGAGAACATAAAGAAAAAACACAGCACAGCAACAAAACAAATCAGCTCTGCCTCCTAAAGGTCAGAATAGACCTGCCTCCCAATTTGGAAATCATCTCCTAGGACAAGATCAGGCATTTGTTTCTGTATCCACCTCTTGCCTCTCCCAGCTCATAGCTGCTGATTCCCACCACCCTAAGCAAGTGGATGGAGCAGTAACTAAACACACTCTTAGCCAGACATGCAGAACATGATCAGAAGCAGTGATTTACACCACTGGCTCTCTAATTTCAGAGGACAACTTTTGCCTGTGCATCATCATTACTTGCAATTAAAAAAAAATAAATCTAAGAGATGTTTTACTGGGTACCTCAGTTCAGCTTGGAAGATGCTTTCCCTCAGGAAGAGATGGGGACTCAGCATAGCATCAGAGTGGGATTTCCATCACCTGGAAGGTAAAACAACATAACAGCTCGGAGGGAGCTCTTTCCCCATTGCCTTGGTCCCAGGTTTGAGCAGAGCCAACAGCCCTCCTGTCCCACGTGATGCCACCTAGGGACAGCTCTCTGCAGAAGGTCCTATCTCTTGGCCCAACCAAACTGCTGTTTCAAGGAGGGAAATGAGTGGTATGGGAAACTGGGCCCAAGAAAGGAACTAAGTTCCCAGCTGTGAGCCTTACAGAAAAACTCTGCAGGATTTGAAACCATGGATATCTTCCCCCCCCTCCCCACCATTGTAATTGAGAAATGTTCTTTTCTGCATTAATAATTGGGACGGAACAGATGGCAAAGGCTTTGTTTAATGAAATATGTTCATTCAATTAACCCATGCCACCAGGGACTCGGCAATGCAAAAGGAATTGGCATCCCAGTGCTGTACTGGGGTCCTCCTGCCCAAACCCGCATCCCTGGGCGACGGCCAGGGTGCTATGGGCAGGACTCGGAGACTTAGGTTGGACCTCCTGAATTTTGCTCAGCTGCCATTCCTGCTTCCCCAGAAGCTTTGATTCTTTTCCTTTATTTTTCTTCCCCCCCCCCTTCTTGGGCTGATTGCCAGTTTCAGAGCTGTGTCCAGAGATTTTGTGTTCACTTTTGCCATAACAGCACGTGTAGAAGGCAATATCTGGTCTCCATGGTAACTGCAAAAGGAAAGGCTTAGGGGTCTGGTAGACCGGGAGCTGTACCAAAGGGACCCAGGTCCCATTGCCAGCTCTGCCACCAAACTTTGGGGAGGGGAAGCCCATCCATGCCTCAGTTTCCCCATCTGTGCTGATGAATAGCTCTTGGTACTCTGTAAACACCCCAGTATGCGGTTCATTGACAGTTTGAAAATCAACCATCAACCAACACAGCTTCATTTCAGGTCTTTGTCTGAAACAAAGTTTGGTTCCTTTAAAGGAGGGGACACAACATTTTGAAACACACAAATTGAAACACACATTCATGCTATTTAAAAAAAATAATAATTCCTTTTTTCTTTTTGTCCAATTCCACCAACAGCATACTTACTTACCATGAGAAATAGGGCCAAAAGACACAAAGCCCTAGAATTAGATCAGGTGAATCTGGAAAAAGTATTTTTATGCAGGTAAACAGTTTATATCTAACCCTGCTCCCTGCTTCCACTGGTGCAGGAGCAGAGGCTCTTCAGGGGTGCAACAGGAATAGCTTCAACTAAAGAAAATTCATTAAATACTAGCTGGACTTATTTTACTGCTTTAAACCAAGTCATTTCACATTTTCATTCCCAAATGGTGAATTCGTACATTTGCCAAAATAAATCACTTTGGTGTTTCTGGGGGTTTGGTTGGGGTTTTCTTAAGTAAGTGAGGAAAGCAAAGAAACCCACAGCCTTCAGGGTTTTTGTTTTTGAGGTTTTTTCCTGTTTTTTTTTTAATTATTTTCTTTTTCTTTTCATTCAGATCAGGAAGGAGACAGAGTGCTCAGCTGTTTCTTATGCTCAGATCCAGTATTATTGATCTCTACAGCACAGTAAGGAAAATAAAATACTTCTATGAGAAATATCTATTTTCTTCAATGATACTTTTTTTTTTTCCTAATTTTGCAGAAAACCCAAGTAGTTTATCAGCCCCTTTGGTTGTGAGGAAATACCTTCCAGACAGCCATTGATTCAGAAATTGGATTTCTGTAGCCAGAGAAACACAGCCCCTAACACCTCCAACAGGCACGGACAGCCCCATCTGAAGCATGACACATACATGACACGTAACACAACCCCCTGGGGACCGTGTCAGTCAACCCACGCACACACTAGGGAGCACCCAACGTGCTCTCTGACACCCAACAACCCCAGCAAAGCCAGACCCTCCAGTGTGCCTGTCCTTGCCTGCAGCCGTCACCAACAGTCCTGCCATGCTGGGAAGGCTCCCATGGCTTTAAACAACACCTGGAACCTCTTGGGTTCCCTAAAACACATCCTTCAAACATTCCCATTTGTCTCGTGTTATGACCCCACTGGACTGTCTTCCTTCTCTTCTCGCCTGTTACAAGGGAGAGGGATAACTTCTCTGACCTCCTCTGAGCTATTTTACAGTCTCATCTGTCTCCCAGCACTTCTTACCACCCCTAAGCCAGCCTCTCCCTGGTGGCATCACAGACACATTTTCTGGCATTTGTGATTGTTCCCACACTGCTAGCTGAGCTAGACAGTTTCCAAGCGCACAGCAGCATGACAAACTCCTGTTAGACTTTCATAACGAATATGAAGTTGCCAGACAGTAGAAATTCCTAACTTCACTCCATTCTCCAAATCCACTTACCAATGAATCAGCCAAGACCTGACAAGTCTTCCCATTTTGACTAGAATTACTTTTTTTTTAAAAAAAACCAAAGCAATTACAGTGAAAATATTGGTATATCATCATATGTGAAACTCAGTATTTTATTTACAGAATGTGCTAACTCATGACTTGGACAAGACATCAGCTGCAAAAATGACCAGGTTGACTCATCTTTGTCCATGGCAGAAATTTCAGAGACTCATCCCAGATCCTGCCGTGAATCGTTCAGGCCTGAGAGCAGCCCTGGATCTAACTCTCCTTGGGCTTTGAAGATGCTCTGATCTAGCTTCAAATCTGATAGTTTGGAGGGCACAGCTTGTCCTCTGGGATGTTTCAGCAGCTGAATCAAACCACTTGATGGTTTTGTAATGCGCTCAACTGGGACACCACAGGTTGACTGTGCTGACATAACTGCTGCCTGTGACTAGTGCAGCTGCCTAACAATAGGACTCAAGATAAAAGGATAATTTTGCAGCTCTGAAATGAAGGCATGCTAGATAAAACACAATAAAAAATTGAAGCCTTCCCAAAACACCAGATTCTAGGATCAAAGCTCTGCATCCACTTGTCCATATCAAATCACACAGGCTGATGGGCAGGTAGAGATGCCTCTTTGCCCAGGGAGCTGTTCTTAGCCAGGGTGAAAGAGCTGGTTCTGCATTTGTATCTCCTTCATAACAGCTCCAAGGGATGGTTTCTGACAGTTTGACCACCTCTCACTCTCACAAGTTGGCTGCCTTGTCATTGGCAGAGTCCTCAAGCTGATCCAGCTGCCCAGACAGAGCTGGCTTGTACTTGGAAGCGCGGCAGGCAGCCAGAGGAGCAGAGAAATGTGCTGGTTTTTCCCTACACAATCTCTTAACAAGGAATCCTGATGTTCCTGGGCACAGCTTTCGTTCCCTGGGTATCCCACACCATCCGGCGGTCGCTCTGATTATCTCCGAGACTCCCCTTAGCAGAGAAACAAAACACCTTTTTCTTCCTTTTCCTCTTGGGATGAGCACATAAGAAAACATCATTAAACAGAAATTTGCCTGGACTGGGCAGGCAATAGCAGGCCACTCTAACAAGGTGAATTCTGTCCTTGCTATTTTAACATCTTGCTCTGTTAGTGCTTTTGCTTAAGCTGTCCAAGGCAGACACGTGCACCAGCTTCCATGGGGATTGAGCGTTACTGCAGGTGCCTGTTCATTCTAGAAAGTAATAGTTCTATTTCTTTTCTATCAATCCTATTTGCTTTGATCCAGACGGTGAGCCCAGGCCATCTTGAGATGGTACTTTCTGCCCAGATATAGATAACTTCACTTTCTCTTAAGGTCCCCAAGTTTTACAAGAGCTGTGTATGCAATTGCTCCCTAATGCCCTTCAGACACACAAAAAAGGGATTAGTACAAGTAGTTTAAGCCAGACCTCTTTGCTAACCATCCTCACCTTGAGTGGTGTGGACAGGGAGCAATCACAGCTCAACACCAAAGGTTTAACAAGCCACTGGGGCAGGGATCTTTCAGCCAGTTGGGAAAGACCCAGACTTGTAGTCCCCAAAATCCTCACAACTTTCACATCTCTGTGAATTCTGGTCCAGGATGGAGTTTAGGAAAAAATAAGCAGCAAAGATCAACTAATTTCACCATCAAAATGATGCTTTCGGCTTGCCACAGAGATCCCGCAGCATCAAAACACAATTAAGGAGTTGCACATTGACAGACTCTAATTGCGTCAAGGAGCAATTCAATTATGTTTTCGACACTGGAATGAGTCATTATCAGTCTATAGGGGAAAATTGTGTTTGTGGGGTCGTGTTTTTTACAGCATGTGCTATATTCTTCCCAAAAGTTAGCTATTTTACTGCTGACTATTCATTTTGGATGGATTCTTCCCTTTAGGAGCTAAATTGAGACATTTCTAGTTATAAGAACAATGTTGCATTGTAGATCAGAAAAGCTCAAAGCCATACTCTCCTATATGGGGTTAGGAAAACAGAAATTTAAGGTCCCATCTGCTTTATGAAATTCAACTGCTTCATAATCAGATTATGAGTAATCACACTTTTACTCTGACTTCATTGTAACTCTAGTCTAGATAGCATAATTATGTTTAGGGTCCTAACACCCCAGTTCAAATCAGTGATAGCTGGTTTTTAAGAAGGGAAGAAATAATTCCTGTTATAAAAGCAGCTGGGATGAAAGGTGGCAAAGATATTTTGAACATATTCAGAATTACAGATGCTGGAAGAGTTAAAATACACAGAGTATCCTAAGAATTGAAGCAAGTTACGTAATACTTCAAAAGAAGTTGAGTCAGGCTGGGTCTACTGCTTGGGTGATTGAGGATGGTTGAGAGCTACAAGAACACTTGTATCTCTCTCTGTAAGAAAGATTTTAATTTTTTTTGCTATTGTTCCTGCAGCAATTTGAAAGCAAGATGATTGCAGAGCAGTGAGATTCAGCAGCACTTGATAAATCCTGGTTTGAGAGCTCTGGGTTAAACAGCGCTGATTTAGATGTTCATGCCTGTGCATCAGTTCGGTAAAGATAACAGGTTGCAGTAGCCACTTGGTAATTGACCTATGGTGATTTAAAACCTTAATTTGCTTTCATGCTTCCTGAGTTAAAGTAGTGTGTGCACTTGGGCATAGCTGCCTTAAGAGATCTGAGCAATATTTTAGCCTGGATTCCTCAGGAAACAAGGCTTAACAGAGCATACAGACTATCCCTCCTAATAACTCCTAAACACATTAGCCATTTTCAGCCAAATTTGTTGCAGAGCTGAGTCTCAACCCGTACAACATTCTCACAGGTGAAGAGCCAGAGCTGCTCTTGCTGATTTTGAGAGCGGGCTGTTGGTTGAGCGCTATGGGCAGCTGTGCCTCGGTCACAACACGTCCTCTCACATGGTGGACACATCGGGGGGATATGAAGCGAGAAGAAGACAGCTGGGCTGCTGTGGAGCTGGGTCCTAGATGCAAAAGAGAAAACACAGAAATCTAGGCTGTATTGGAGCCACTGCTGGCTGAATGTCCTGGTTTTAAACAGCTGTGTTATAGCCACAATTTTGTGGCCTTCCCTTTACATACAGCCATTGACACAGGAAGGAAATACCATTCTCCAGCAGAGAGACAAGCAGGCAGAGGGGTGAAACAGATCTTCCTGATGCTAGTAAGGCAGGGCAAGAGGCACCGCACACTGCAAAGCCCCGCGTGGCACCTACAGGCAGGTGACAAGGCTCCCTGGGTGATTTGTAGGCTCTGAACAGCAAAGCTGTCACTGAGCTCCAGGGAATCTTCCTCGGTCTACACCTTTGCTGAGCTGATTTATTGAAAGTGTCAATAGCAGAAGTGGGCTGGGGATGAACTGTAAAATTCAAACCCTGTATTTCCTGTGTGTTTGCACTCCCTTCAGCACTCTCAGTTTCATCTTCAAGTGAGATCAGGTTTTGGGTGGGTTTCAGGGGCAAACGGCTGCTGGAAATGTGCCCTGATGCTTTATCTGCACAGGGTAGATCAGAGGATGTTCATTTTCACAGACTACACACTTCATGGCTGAGTTAAGTTAACAAGAGTTAAAGGGCAGCTTAGTCAAGCAAGCAGGGAAGAGCTGGAGTCAGAACGTCCAGCTCCCTGCTGCCCATTAAATAACCATGTGTACCTTTGGGCCATAACTTCCTCCCTTGAAAAAAAGAGTCAGTCCCAGTGTGCTCTGGTCACAGAAGGACAGCGGGCATTTCAGTAAATGAGTGCGGCATTTTCATTATCGCTATTCCTAAATTAAAATTCAAGTGCTGACTAAAAACTCATTAAATTAAAAAAAGAAAACTCAGTGTAAACTTCAGCAAAATACAACGTACCCCTCCTTACACCGGCTGACAAAGTCCCTGTCACAACGACATGGAGAAGGATTACAAGAAATGTCAAGAATGCTCCAGAATGGTTACATTTTCAAAATCAGGCTGCGTTATCTACAACCATGTGTCTGTCCCAATAGGACCACACTTCATGGTGGCACGATCCCACCAAGACCAGAGGACTCACCATCTAGTCAGGGAGCCCAGGGCCATGAAGGGAAGTGCTAACAGTTAAAAAGATGTCTAGAGCTTGCAGAAATAGATATTTTCCCAGGAATAAAACATGACTTTGAATAAATGTTTTATTCCATAGCACATAATGAATGGCAGTGAATGTGATTTGGGGACCTGTCAGAGAGGGGAGCACAGACATTGTACATGCACTGCAGACAGGATTAATGAGGTTGTTTAGCTGAAACGCAGGGAACCGAAATCACTGTTCATCCCTTTCCTCTGCCTTTTTTTTTTTTTTTATGATCGCCTTCCTATGTGGCTGATAAAACAGGGCAATCAAAATGTTTATTAAAAACTCTTGCAAGAACCCATCCATATGCAATTGCATGGAAGGTAAAGACCTATCCGCTGCTCAGCATTTCCAGCAGATTTAGCATCAAGCTCAGCTTGCAGCCTGGCAAACAACACTACTTGCTTCCAGAAGAAGCAGTGGAAAGAAGTCACTAGGAAATAAATAAAGGACAGTGTTCTAACCCAACAGCTGCCTGAACTGGTCTGATCTGTGGCAACACCACTTTGCAGAGGAGCTTTTCATCATTGTCTGTGTATGGCTTAATAGTGGCTGTCAGGGGTATGGGAAACTGTCACTCGTGTGTGGATCAGAGCAGCTCTCATCCCCGTGCTCGCTAGACAACGTACTGCACAGCTTGTACCAACACAGGGGAACAGGACAGTGTCTGCCACATTATCGCCTTTTTGGCTGCTAGAGCCATTTTTAGAAGGGGATTTGCTCCAGTTTTTACTGATTGCTGTAATAGGCAGAGATTATTCTTGTTGGTAGATTGGTTTCTTCCTTCAGGAGGAACACACTCCCCCCTTTGCCAGTTAAATCTTCCCTCTACAAGGCTCAGAGAGTCTAACATGAGAAAAAGTCGTGTTTGGTTTCACCTGGTTTATTAAGGCTACAAAAGACTTGTCCTGGCAAAGCAACACTGTGGTGCTATTTAAAGAGCAGAACAGTAACAGGGCATCATCTCCAGCTAATTGTTTCATCAACTTGGAGAGCAACAACCGCTTGCTAAATAGGGCACTTTTCTGCCTTGCAATTGTGCTCTTCTGGCTGCCAAGAAAAGCTCCGACACCGAAGGCTTCTCAGGGCCTCTAGAAATGTTGCCTTTGGTTTCAGTCCAGAAAGACAAAAAGCAAAACCAAGAGCCGCAAATCAGAAGAAGAGGTGAAAACTCTAAGGAGATTTGCTGGCCTCCCACCCACATGAAACCCACATAAACAGTAAGCATTGGCTAGAAGGAAAAGAATTAATGAAACTTGTTTGCTGTGCCTGCGTCAGAAAACGTTAATGCTCAGCTAGAGAAAAGACACTTGAGAGTTTCCTCAAGTAAGTTTGTTTCCAGTTGCTCTTGGAAAAACAATCAAGCTTGCATATTTCTACCAAAATATTGAAAGTGCTTGACTCCTTCATATTACACATTAGGAAACTGATGCTATCAAGCCAGTTCTACAATAAGATCTGAGAGGAAATAATGGACTATTTAGAACTAGTTATTGCTCTTTGTAATGAACTGAACTGGCAAAAATTCTTTTATTTTAAGTAATCCAGGAGTCAAACATGATGTAAGCACCTATTAGTTATAGTACACGCTCGTGCATGTTGATTTCCCTTGTCTCAAGCTCAGCTCATTTGCAATTTAAAGCATCAGCAGCAAAACATTTCTGCACTTAAAAGCCATGCTTTTTTCACCAGTAAATCTGCTTCCCAAACACACCTTCCTTTTGCTCTGGCATGTCCATTTGTGGGCTGTCTTTAAAATTTTTGTCTAAATTTCTCCTTCTTTCTCCCCAAGCAGCTGACCAGAGTGAGCAAGGCCAAATGTCCCTGAGTGCCAAACTTGGCATCACTGTCACTGGTCTATTATCAACAGCAAAGGTTCACTAGGCTATACAGATGGGTCCAAATCTGTAATTTTACATTTCTGGAGCAAGTCAGTCAATAAAGTTGACTTAAGGTTGAAGGTCTCCTTGCAGGACACAGGAATGAATGAGTAGACATTTCTCACTCCTGCAGAACAGAAGGGAAGAGATGGTGGGGAGAGAGACCAGGGCTACCTCTGAACTGGCCAGCCTGCTTACCAGAAGCCCAGGGGATACCGGTAAAAACAGATGTACCCAAGTGCTAGACACATCCTGCAGAGTGTGATTAGCGCCTGTATGCTGAGTCAAGCCTATCCATCAGATTAACTGTGTGCACAGAACAAGCTGGGCATGATGAGGAATCCCTCTGGTTCCAGTTGTGATTGACAAAAAAGGGAATAAGAAGATAGAAGCTGAAAAGCTGTGTGCAGTAACCTTTCCCTTTGTCAGAAATGTCAAACCAATTCCTAACAGCTCACTTTAAAATGCATTTTACATCCTCTTTTTGACATCTTTCCCACCTCCACAACATCACCAGAAGATACAAATTCACCCTGACAGCCAGAAGAGGAAGGGAAAACAAGAAAGAAAATAAAAGAAAAACAAACTCTAAACCCTTTCTAACCATCATAGAGGACAACAAGAGTTAGTATAATGCACACTGACAAATCAAGCATGAACCACCTTCTCCTAGATTGCTTATCCTAGCAGGACCCAATGATTATTGCCTTATTTCCCTACTAAACATTGATAATACTTTGTAACAGAACTCTATCAAGTTCATTTTATTTTTTTTGTATTGCCTTTCTCCTCTCACAAGCTACCTCCATTCCTTTTCTCTGTCACGTTGACTTACAGAACCTGACATCTTTGCATCAGGAAAGCTGTGCAGCTCTAGTAATTGCTGCTGAACAAAGTTGCTTATCACACAAAGACAAAAAAAACCCAAAACAATAAAGGTAAAAGGACAAAATAATCACATCTGCATTTTGTAACTTTATGGGTGGACTTCCTCTTGCTTAAACTTACATATTTTAAAAATTAAATCTGTAGTTTTCTTAGCCATCCAGGTTTCTACTGTACTCAGTGAACAGAGGGCAAGTCGAGAGAATGATTCACCATACCTTCTTTAGAAAGCTATTTTAGGATGGACTAAATCATTCCTTGTAGATTAGACAATTAATATAGACTAGATGTCCAACTTCTACACAGCCGCAGGGTAAGATGTACTACTGTCATGACACAAGGAAGGATAGGTCCAACAACTAAGAGCCGATAATAGACATCAGTGATAACTATTTGGTTTTAAAACCTCTGGGAAGGAGCAGACCCAGGCAAAGAAAACACTTGTTCAAGGTCACAGAGAAGGTCACTAGAACCTCTCATGTCTCCTGAGTGCACTCCAATGTCCTGAATAAAACATATTCACTTATCATGCAAGGAAGGTGGTTTAGGAAATGACAGTCCAAATGCCACATGCAAAAAAATAAAATAAAATAAAAATCACAAGAAAACACATGACCTTATATGGGCACATGTTTAACTAGAATTTCATTATGTGAGCAGAAGCACACCAGACCCCCAAGATTCTGAGAGTATTAGCAGTAGTGACAACATTATGAAAAACAAATAGCCCTGACTGTGAACTTGCCCATAAATTGCCATTTGCAGCTGTGCTGAGGACGGCAGTCAGTGTCAAAAAATACCCCTTACGACATCAATGTAGAAAAGCCTTCATAGACCTGAGGGATGCTTTTGTCCTTATAGCACCGCGTTTCTTTGGACATTTCTTTTAGCTGCAGCCACTTTCTTCATTCAAGAACTAACTGCCAGCTGAATGGGTGCTTCCCCTCCTTCTCCTCCAAACACTTCATAACTGCAAACCTCAGCTGCACTGACTTGCTTCCTGTGTTTACCCAACAGATCATGGCAAAAAGAGACAAGAGGAAGGAGTTTATAATAGGAAAATAATCAATACTGACATGCCATCGCCGTCTGCAAGGCAATCATTAGCGGCTCCGGAGGGACCTCGGAGGTTTCTGTTTGCTCGCTGTGTGATTGCCTCCCGCAGAGAGCTAAACCTGCTACCAAAGGCTTCAGCAGGTGCCTTTTCCACCTCCACTCCAGCGCAGGGAATTCAGTGTAAGGCAGGCAGCTAAATTACACCTCTGGGTTATTATCAGCAGTATTAATTACGGTGTTCTCCCTAATTATCCTCTCTTAACACACTCAGTTGGTTTGCGGGAACAATGCAAGGTTGGCAAACAGTGGCATTGAAAAATGATTGTGCCAGAGGCTGGACTGATATAAAGCTGCACAGCAGGTTTACAGAAAGGTCAGTTTATGCTGGTGATGGAGGTTAGCCACTGTTTTACGAGGGTGTGAGCTGAGCTGCAGCTAGGCTGGCATGTCCCGGCCAGCTGGCATGAATAGAGACAAACAGTTTTGGGTCAGTTGTTTACTGGTCTACACTGTGACCTTGTGCCAATTTCTATTCCCTACCACAGTTCTAATGTGACTTTCTGACCTACATTAAAGTAAAAAGCACAATATCATCATCCAGAGTCAGAACTTTTTTTTTTTCCCCTGTTCTATCCTGCATGAACTGCAGGTAAGCTTGGGAAGCCCAGGGAGATTCTGATACATTTTGGCCGTCTGCCCTGTTCTTGACATAACCAGACCCCAGTGGACTCACACTCAGATCACTGACACATGGAAACTCACATTTGCAACACAAGACAACTTAGTCGTGCACTTCCCTGCCTTTGGTGTTCAGATTCCTCACTGTCCCCAGGCTGGCTCCCCAATTCTTGGATGCAACTTGCGTCTAAGGTCCCCAATTCAACTCACCAGATTCAACCCGTCTCAAATGTGGCTGACAAGGACAACTGCTCTGTGGCCTGACAGCCCGCCTTTGGACCCTTGACAGATATGCTGCCTTTGGGGATGACAAACCTACCCCATTGAAATGTACACCTGCCCCCATCATATAGATCTGTTCCTGGAAGTGCACTAACATGCAGATAAAGTATAATAAAAAGAAAATTCTACAATCTGGAGTGCACTTTTCTTGGACTGTGATCCTTCATCATGATCCATTAAGTGCATGTGTTCATAACCTCAGACCAGCAGCTCCAGCTGTAGAATATTTTCTTCTGTGTCCCTCAAAACATGTTTCTGTTTTGTTCTCCCTTGGTGCCTATGAAAATCATCTCTAACCGATCTTCCGTCCTGCAGAAGACATGACATAAAATACAACAATATTTGCAGAGATGGACACTGAAAATATCACCCAATTTCCTACCCAACGCCAGCTAAAGCTCTATTAGTCTCCTCTTGCCAGCTATGGGATATGAAGCACTTTTTTTGCAAATATCACCAGACTGCTGCAATCATCTGCCTCCAGAGTTCAGAGTTTAACTGAAGTGCTCAGAAATCATAGATACGAGCAGGCAAGGTGTATCTGCCAGCTTACTGAGAGAAGCAATAGAAATCCCATTTTAACAAACTGTTCTCTAGCTCAGAGAGTGAAATCCAGCTGGTGAAGGTCAGTTCTAGCTCTATGTATATTGTTTAAATCTCTCCTAGGCCTGTAGCTGTCACAAAGGCCACATGCTTTAGGAAAGGTTGATCTTGATAGAAGATTCCCGTGGTTTTTTTTGAGAACAAATAGTAGCTGCTACATTTTTAACACATTCCCTATAACATGAGCATAATCAGGACAAGATGAGAGACACCCTGCTCTAGGCGCTCACTGAATGGGCACTAAATAAGGCAAATCTGTCCATTTCTTGGATAATTCCTGCTCCTAGAGGAATCCAAGGATGCCTGCAGATCCACTGCACTGGAGCAGAGATGGGCAGGTGGAGGGACAAACCCACAGGAGGATGAGGCAGTGCCTCAAACATCAAATTCTCTCCGCCTTCTCCTGCATATCCAACCATTTACTTCAGTTACCATCTCCAGCATGAGCTGGTGACGCCAGAGTCAGAACCATGCTCCTTTCTGGAGGACATCAAGGGCTTTTCCTTCATTTTGATTACATGAATGTAGCTCCAACCACACTACAGCTGGAAGTACCCAGCAGAAAACTGAGAGCAGCCATCCCCATGAGAAAGAGTCAAGGCACAACTAGGGTAGGCATGTTACAATGCCAAAGAAGCCATCTCTACGTGACTTTGTTGATGACAAAAAGAAATCTGCCCAGCAATACAAGAAAAAAAAAAAAAAACAAAACACAAAACTGGGACACACATAAAACCCCTGTCTCTTAGCTAACAAACCTCCATCCTTGTAAACTTCTTCCATGGCTATGAGCTATCTCTCAGGAAGTAGCACAGTCCTGTTTCACCAGCAGTTTTGCATCACAAAGGTGACCTTCTCCATGATGCTGCAAAATATTCAGGGTGTAAAACGTGATACATAGATTGGGGCCTGATTCCTACATGCACTGGGCCATTTTAGGTAGTTCTTCAGCCCACTTCAGTCAAAAGTAATCTTTCCAGCAAGCTTTGGATCAAACCTGGCATAAATTAGAGCTCCCAAGACCTCCTTCGTTTGGCTTTTTGTCTGGAGGAGAGCATGCAGGATGGTGTTTGTGCTGATGAAGAACTTGGCATTATCGTAACAAGGTGCAGGAGATCCAAAACCCTGCTGCTGTTAATATACGTGAGTCACCACTGCTGTGGGTGCCAAACATTCTTCCAAACGAACTGCAGTTTGCCCTTGGTTGTTTAGCTGGGCAAAGGTAAGTTTGCAAAACTTGGGATTTTTTTCAGTGATTCAGGATATCGACATAGCAGAAATCTCTGTCTCGATCTGCTTACTGGCAAACATCAAAGACGACTGTTGTGTGTTTACATATTATTAATAGTTTACAACTTGAATTTTTCTTCTCTTTTGTTCCTGCTGATCTCACAGAAAACTATAAAAATATATATAGATAACTGCCAAGTACATTTCTTAGAGGAAAGCAGAAAAGTGTGAATAATGGGTTCTGAAGGATGGATAATTAGCAGATCAAATAACCCCAAGGACTGGGAAATTTTTTCATCATCTGCAGATATTCACCATTCCTATTTTTCTAAAGAAATTGTGTACCCTCCAGGTACATTTTTTTCTCCTAGTTCATGTAATAAAAATAGAGATGTCTACTGCAGGGGTAGAGGAGGTTATTTATTTATTTTAATTTAATGCTTCTGACAGTGAGAAAATGACAGCTCTGGCTGCACTTAGGAGTCATATGGGCAGCTGCTGTACAAACTTCCAAACCATAGCACCTCTACCCTGACCTTTCCACTCCTACAAAAGGCCATTGTTTCATTTAGATCGGTAATGCCAAGCTAAATAAGTTTGCAGTGTCAGCAGGATGGTCAGTGGGTAGGGACACACACAGCAAAAATCATGGACCCATTTTTCTCTGGGTGCGAATGGCTGCAGCTCTCCCTTAGGACTCCAAGTCATATTCCAACATTTTTTTTCTAAATATTGCCTTACTTCTCATTTACTTTCTCTGCTTCTCAGTATATCCATAAATAAGGAATATGCAAAACCTCCAGTGACAAGAAATCAAAGTAATTTGCTTCTCATCTGAAGCAAGACAAGGCTAGAACACAGGAAAGGGTCCTTTCCTCATACAGGAATTTATCTGCCACTAGAGTCCCTCATCACGAGCCCACAGCTGATACATACCCTGAAAGCATGTGTATAGCTTTGCCCACACATTTTTGGAAATAAATTAATAGATAAAAGAGTGGCTGCCCCACTGAGGTGTTCAGCTGCTGATTTGTGGAAGGAGTCAGGGGTTGATCCTTAAAAAATGGATAGGACTCTGCTGCAACCTAGGAGTTCAGAAGAGCAGGTTTTTCATAGCAATTCTCTTATCAAAAAGTAGAGGGCCAAAACTCTATATTTTACTAAGATCACAAGAAAAATGATGCAACTGTTACTTATTGTAAATGAAACTGATAAAGTATCTCAAAGATGGCGCTTTCCAAATCTTTTTTTTTTTTCCCTAATGAAACACTGTCATATTAGAGGCAAAATAAAAGTCTTCCCTTAGAGACAGTAATTTAATAGCAAGGACATTAATTAATTTCATCTCCACATCAACGCTCTGTTTTATTTCAACTCCCATCCTGCAGCCACTGGGGTGCTTGAGCATCTGCGAAGCCTGCAAGAGCCCTGGACAGCAGCCAAGGGGAGGTTGGGTGTAGGTGGCAGATGGCAGACTAATGTAGACATGACAGAACCAGCCCTAAGCTAGTTTGCTTGGGTAGCAGTAGTGGTTTACCAAGACTAACAGTGCTTAGCCCAGGAAAAGCAGGATAAATTACAACCCTTCATACTTACAATCAGACAATAGGATGACCGTGGACTTTTGCTAGCAAAAAATGAAATTATGGCTATTACAAATAGGCTTTAAGTACATAAATGCTCTAAACCCATCTATTCTTCATCCTGGTTCATGAAAATTTGCAACAGTGATTCACGAGGGACCCAGGATGGTGGTTATTTGTTTGAATGATGGTAGTTTCCCTCCTTAGAAATCTCCTCACTGAACCACAGTGGTAACTTAATAAATGCACCCAATGTGCATGGCATACTTAAATCCAACACCCAGAACTACAAAAGCAAGGTTTGACACGTCCCAGAGACCTTGCTAAATCCCTAGTTAGCTACAGCCTGCTGAGGCCTGAAAAGTACAGTTCAATGTCAAGGAAAGATGTCATGGAGATGTCTCTATCAGCAGCCCCATTGAAAATCAAGTTGATCTTTCATTACCCCATGCAATTAACCTGTGTAAATGCATGCTAATGACCACTTCACTAGTAATTAATTTCATTCTCTCGTCAAGCCACATGAAGACACAAGCAAGCACCATTCAAAAGAGCACATCTTTGGTGACCAGGCCCCTCCACCTTGGAGGGAAAATGCAGGAAGCCAGTGGCACAGTAACACCATTGACAGCACAGCCACCCTACACCTCTCTCGAGAAGTTTCTGAAAGGTAAACTCAGCAACTTGCTGATGCTACAACACTGAAAAAATTCTCTTGGTCATTCCAACCACTGCTGTTGCTGTGAACCACAGCGGTGAAGCAGGGGTTGGTTGGTTGCCTGCCCATGCAGTGCAATGTTGCTCCCCTCCCTAGTCCTTGCCAAGTAAGCAGATGGTACGTGAGGAAGAAGGCAGCAGCAGTGGTGCCTACGAGGCAGCTCAGAGGGTTCCCAGAAATAGGAAGCCATACTGGTTTGCCTTGACTTAATTCCTATCACATTGCTGATGCCTTCCTGCTCCCACAGAGGATAAGGACTGTGTATATTAAAGTCCAGACATCCCAGGAGACAAACTGGTTTGCTCTGAGTCTTCTAAAAAGGTGGATCTAGTGCATTAGCTCCTGTCCCAAGAGATTCAGGCCCCTCATGCACTGTTTGGAGAACTGTTTCCATCTCCAAGGTCTTGAGCAAGTACACAATGCAGGGAATAAATCATCCTCCTCCTTTTTCAGTTCCAATAGTTCAGCTGTGCCAGCGTGGCCACACTGAGTTTCCACCTCATTTGAATCCTGTGTGTTTGAAAACATAAGTGCCAACCACTAAGTGGCACAGACCCACCCCCTCTTCTCTTCTGCATCATCTCCCAAGGCCCTTCCAACAATGCAGCCAAAGGACCTTTATCTGACCACATGTTCCTTCCCCTTCTGGGACCATCCTTCAGTTGTTCAGAAAGCACCACATCAAACCCGCCCTCTCTAACAGTGATTAGACCCTGCCCAGTCCCTACATAGCAGCAGAGCCATGAGGACATGAATCACACAAAAAGCAGCACCTTTCTCTCCATCCTTTTTCACAGTGGAGCAAGAAGATGCAGCGTTACCTTCTCACCTGGTGAGACAAACACCAATCACCGAGCTCTCAGAGGGGAATCGGAGATTTTGACACAACAGCTCAAGGTCTGATGGGTAAACCCATAGCCCACATGAACTTCATATGCAGGGGGATCTGCCTGAATTTCTGATTCTTGGGCTTGTTTTCCTTCTAGGACAAGCAAATGGTAAGCCAACAAGAAGAAATTCAAGTTTTGCAGGTTTTCTGCAGAAGAGGAACAGGACTGGTTTCAGCAGAGGCCCACTGAAGCTTAATTTCTTAAAGAAATAGGATATGTATAAAGCTTTTTGTGTCTAGACACACACTATTTTCTTTCTTGTCCATAATAGCTGAAGCACAATAGCTAGTTCAAAGACAGTTTTACCAAACAAAATGAATCTCCAAAGTACCACACATCTTACAAAAATGACCAGGTTAAAGAAAGATCCTGAGAGGAAAACAAAAACACCCACCCCTTATTTGATATTTCTAGAAAGCTCAAGCACTGGAAAAACTTTCATCAGTGCTCATTATCAAGGCTGAGGCCCCATCCATCTGAAAACCCAGTACTGTTGCTCCCACTGCTCATTGCACCATTAGACTTTTAACTAAGGTTATTTTTGCTGTACAGCCATTTACCAGGAACAATCCCTGTTCAGAGACAGAGCTTTGCATTACAGAGTTTTGCCAGCCTACCCTAAGGACATAGCCCCAAGCAGAATGGAGATCAGGGTTGGGCAGTCTTAAGCCTGTTGCTGCTTCAGCTTTCTTGTATCTGCTACTGGCCTCGGCTTTGTGAATGGGACTGGACTCTTAAATGTTATTCTGACCTCACGGAAAACCATATTTCAAAACCATGTGCAGGATCAGAACTGGATCTCCTCCCAGTCTCCATGACATCAAAGGGATACAGCTCTGCCTGCTGAGCAGGGTTGCAGTGAAGGGATTTTTCTTCTTTAATTACTTGAGCACCAACAGAGCTTGGGAAATAGCAGCCTCAGAGGGGAATGGTTGGGAAGGGAAAGCTAGGAACACGTAATAGAAGGGAAACAGCCTCAAAAAAGATGGCAAAAAGTATGAAAAGTCAGGAGCTACATTAGGACTACAGTTGGGAAAAAAAAATTAGTGACAATGTGTTAGAACCCATCAGGATAAAAAAAGAAAATCTCACTGACCAGAGCAGGGCTGACTCTCCTTGGTTGTTTCCCCTGGAGAAGCCTCTAAGAAATCACTGCTGGCTGTGCTGGGAGCCCCACACATGGGGAATAAGAGGGACTTGGATGCCTACTTTGCCATCTACCATCAATTGAACCATTGACAAGCTCCTTGCCTGCCCTCCAGGGCTTCCAGGCTCCACCTCTTGTCCAAACCCATAGTGAAGTGGGGCACCCACAGTACCCGTGAATATGAGCCCCACTTTTGTATTCTGCCAGTTGCCTTCAATAGCTCAGAGCCCTCTTGGACATCAGTGCCAGATGCGAAGTTATCACCTGCCTCTGCCTGTTACTCATCAGTAGAATAGCAATAGTAGTAACCTCTCGACTTTAGGTATTATTATTCTCGTGGTGGACACTCACAATTCTGATAACGGCTAGGTCCAGACTCAGCAACACAAATCCCTTTCTCAGAATTCTCTGCCATTATAAATTAAATTTAAGTAGTTTACTGCATAGATACAGATGGAAAAGAACTTCTGGAGAACTGAAACACCCACATACCCTCTGCAGAACCCTCCAGAAGCGCTGCAGCCCGCTCTCCCTACAAACCCACATCACAGTCATGTCCCTGAGCACCATGCGCTGGAGCATTTTTATGTTCTGTCAATAATTCTCTCCAGCAGCTCAGCAAGTCTGGCAAAGCCCAAGGCTATAGCCACTGCTTTTTATGAGCATAATAAGCAGAGTTTATTTCCACACCACAGACATAAACATTTCCAGGATCCCAGCCACGTACACAGGGCACCTGAGACACCAGCAGCTGTCTCCAACTCTACTTGACCCCCTGAAAAAGGAGGCATGGAAAATGCTATCCCAGCAGGCATTAATGCAGGTTAATTAAACCTAAACAGCTCGGCAGGGGCACGGTGAATTGAGAAGTGGTGCTTCTGCGGGCTGCCCAGTGCACCAGTCCCACCGTGGCATCATCGTTAATGGTTCTCACACAAGCCCCAGGGCTCATTTGCTTGACAAGAGCAAAGCAGTAATTTTACTGTTGAACACTTGCAAAAATGATGCCCTGACTGTTATGAAAAGTGACAGGCAAGTTATGTGAGCAGTTAACTGAAGGTTACTTTTTAGGGCCAAACCTCTGAATAGATCAGACGTCAATTAGTTCATGCATGGAAGAAGAAGAGGAAAGAAAACAGAGAGAAAAAGAAGGAAGGAATAGAACAGAAGAGGGGAAATAAAATGGGGAAAAAAAGAGATGGACTTAATTGGTTTCCCTGAATCAGTGCTGAGGGACAGAAGGGGGGAAAGACTCTAAGCATGGCAGCCGCCTGCATTCCCCAGGGAGCTCTGACCACGACAGCATGGCAGCTGCTGCAGCGTAGGCAATGCAACTGGAGCAGCAGGAAGAAGCTGAGGGTTCAGCACATGCCATAGAAGCACCCTTCAATCTCCATCTCCCACAAGGTTTTGGGGCTTTTGCTTTCCTCTATGTTCCTCAAGTGAAAGCCTCATGAGAAAACTTTAGAGGTCCAACAAATTCCTTAATTCACATTATGGACACTTGAAGAGGATCAAAATCATTCACTGAGTGAATGTACCTGGGCATCCTCCAATTCAATTGTTTTAGAAAAATATAGACTCAGGAAAATGCTTAAAGAAAAATTTTCAGCTTTGACAAAATTTTCCCAGTAAAAAAAAATAAACTAGTGAAGTTAAATATCCCATTTGATTCACTCTAAATAAAAAGATGGGGTTTTCACCTTAAAATTACTTTCCTTTTGAAAACTGTAGTTATACTAGGCTATAAAAGTGAAAGCTTTGTTTAAAAATAATGAAGTTTTTGTTTGCTCTTATGTAAAAGCAATGTGGAACCATAACTTTTCTTCTGAAACACAAAAAAGCAGATGGAGTCGTCCCCCCACTGAAACACCTTACCCATCCTTTTTCACTCAATGGCAAATGTGAGGGAAAGCAAGAAAACTGAACTCACAACATGCAAGCTCACTCATGACCAAGAGCTTTGGAGCCTGACTGGCTCAGACAAAGCCCATCCCTGTCAGCTGCAGGGTGAGGAACCAGAGAAGTCCTGTCCCTGTCCCCTGTGTGTGTTACCAAAGGGTTCAGCTGCTAATAACTGTTACTGCTCTGGCTGTTAGCTGGATAGACTGCTCTGTTGGGCTTCTTTAAGACAGTATAGCATGAGCCCATGGTTCTCCAAATTTTGTACAGAATAAGACTGATGGAAGAGAGAATAGGATTTCCCAGGAGCACAGGATTTCCCAGGAGTGAGACCAGGAAGAATAAAGCCTGTAGACAACAAACTAAATTCAAAGGTATAATTAGAGGTTTTCTTGCAGTTGGTGTGAATGGTCTCAGAAACAGTTTGGGTCACCGTTTTAGAAATGCTTTCTTTTATGATTAACAGTAAGAGAAAGAAAAACAGTCTGCTCACTTCTGTCTCCCTCCCAGAGCAGCTGTCGCAGTGCAGGACATTTGGTCTCAGCTCACACAGGTGGGTGACAGCCCCTCGCTGCTGCCGTGTGGGTGCACCCAGGGACACGGAGCAGGAGCCCCAGGTCCCACAGCCCTGCGCTAGGCACAGCCCTGAGCCACCTCCTGCCAGCCTGCACCGTGCCAGGGGAGGCACCGAGATTAAAACATACCATTATTTATTTCCAGAGAATTTCAATTCTCGCCTTGACTCGACCATAAACATTCGCAGGGCTGGGCTTAGACCTGGTCTAAGTCTCTTGGGTCTGGGATGGGAATATTGCAGTTGGGAGCTTATTTGTCCAAATCCCCACTCTCCCCATTCATCCCACTCCCCACCTTTTCTGATCTTTATCTTCCCAAGAAAGGTCAGCGTTTTGCCCTACTGTTTTGCTCCTGGAGCACACCCCAGCTTGGTTGGTATAAACAGACTTGATGCAGGCAAGGACGAAACCTTACAGAGAGCTCCCGTTGGCTTTCCGATCACATCCCGGACTGGCTGTCAGGCTCCAAAGGCAACAGGATTTATTGCACTAAAACACAGCAGCAGCAGCTGCCCGTGAGGAGCCTATGGAGCTTCATGCACAGGAATAAAAATTTCAGGGCCGCTTGGAGATATGAAATATTTCTTAATTACTTTCTATTCCAGCACAGCTCGAGGATTTTGCTGCTGTTGCTGTTCTTGGGGCTTATTTGGTAGTTTTGGCTTTTTTTTTTTTTTTTAATGTAGCTGGTAGCAAAGCAAATTAATGCCAGCTGCCTCGCTGCATCTCATAAAGGACTCACGATGGCTTTGCTTGTTGACTGGCTGCTCACGGACGATGCTGGCACAGAGAGGGTGCCAGCCTCTGTCAGCATGGGGTCATTTACCTCATGCTGAAAAACATTAAAATCTCCTCCCCTGAGACATTTCTCCACAATGGCTTTGCAGAGAGCTGCATCATTGTAATACTTGCTTAAAAGAAGCCTGGACGGGCTGCTTGCATTGATTCCTGCCTAGCCCTGCCAGATCATGCGTTTCACTAACACTCCTGCTGCTCAGCAACATTCGTCCCTTGGACTGCGATTCCTACAGTAAAATTTTCCCAATCACCCTTAAAAGTTAAGCCTAACTCCTCTCCTCTTCCTCCTGTTTAATCTACGCCCCTCAAACAAAGGTGGTGTTTTTCACTGCCAAGAAGAACACTTAAGACATAAAAGGTCCAGTGGGTGCTAAACTAAGTTTGTTTCCAAGCTGCTGCTTGCTGGGTCCTGGGAGGGAAAAGGGGGAAGTCTCCAGGGAAAATGAGAAAGCAAGCCCAGAGACTGAGATTCCTCTGGCTGCTCCTGGATGGTGCCTTGCACCAGGTAAATGCAAGACCCAGAAACAGAGCTAAAGACTCCAACATCCCTCACTCCGTGCAGCTGAAGAAGAAAAGAGGAGAAAGTCTTATTTCTCACCTTCTCACACACCTTTTTCTTCTACTTCATATGTGAACTGAGACTAAGGTAGCACTCACAGTCCCAAAAGCCTTCCCACCCATGCACAGCTAGTGCGCCAGCTTTCAACCAGAGGAAATTGATTCTGCATAATTATAAAGCATAAAACACTGGACATGACCTTAGAGGAGTGAGTGTCTGAGACAGAAAAGTGACACAAACAGGATTTGCTTCCCTCTTACCAGAATGGCTCAGGTCTTTTTTCCTGAAAATAACACACTATTTTCCAGCACACCAGGTTGAGGAGGAGAGGAGGGGTGGGCAGCTGGATGGAAAAGAGAATGACAGTTCTGCCAGGACAGCCCAATGACCATAGTAGGTCATGTTTTTTAATCTTTTCTAGGTTAAACACAGGCAGTTGTGTCTTATTATATTACATTATATAATGTGATTTGCTGATAGAGTTTGATAGGCTGAATCCAAGAACATGGTGACTCATGTAGGAAACTGGAAGCCTCCTTGTCTCCAGCACAGTGTTTCCAGAAGCTAGAGTGAATCAATTTGATTGTATTTATTTAGGTTTTTTTGCTGTTTGGTAAATAACTATTTAGTTATTTTTAAAGTCTGTAAGGGAAACCTCCCAGATTTCAGAGGAGGAAGAAATCTACAGGCTTGTGTGTGCAACAAGATCCTCTGAAATAAAATAACTTTAGGAATGGTCCAAAAAATAGAACAAGAGGAGAGTGGAATGTCACCAAAGGTGGGTGTCAGAACGCCTGGGTTGCAGTCCCTGGCTCCAGCACTAACTTCAGAGAAAGGCAGCTATTCCGTGCAAAGCATCCTGGCTGCCAAGAAGTTCCTTGCTTTGGGAGATGAATGCTTTTGACAAAAAGCCTGAGCTTTTCTGAAATCCACCCCCTAACATCTGGCCATCTCTGTTTGCCCAGACATAAACATCCACTTCACAGTAGCATTGTAAATCTTAATTAAGATCTGTAAACTATAGATGAAAAGGATTATATGAGTACCCAAGTATCAATATCAGGTATAGCCCCCGAGAAGCACAGGCTTTTATGCTGTACGATGCACAGCAGCATTGAGAAACGTATGAATGTCACAGCATTATTGATTTGGTAGCTACTAAAAAGCTCCAGGATCCCTGGCAATAAAAACATGATAATGAGAAGTAGCCAGGATAGCGTTATTTCTGTAAACAATATTTACATTCACTGGGACTAGAGCATAAGCTGTATTTATCACCAGAGAGGTGAGGGCTGGCTTGAATGCAAAGGATTAGCCAAGTTAATTTTGCAGAAAATGTGGTGGCTGTGGTTTGCCTTTTTAGCACTGGCTGCAAGGGATCAGTAGAAAAGTGAATGCTGCAAAATAAAACATAAGCTATCAGAAGTGTCTTCTAACTGCTATTTGGCTTTTTTTTTTTTTGGTTAGGCAAAGCCCTCAAATTCTCAACACCTACAATACCAAAACCTTGGTCTATTTAGACTCCAAAGGTGCAGGAGCACAACTTCATTACAAGGTGAAGGAAAAGCAGAACATTAAATTGCTCTAATGAGTAGTTACTATTTAATGAAAAAGAAGATGAAGTATTACTTTAGGAAAGCCCGAAGTGTTGGAGATGTCTCTTGAGAGGGCGATATAATGTAATTAAGGCCAAGTACAGTGATGAGCAGAGCTACCTCAATGATGTATGTTGTCTGATGCCACCTCCCCACTCATCCCCCTCTCTGGCCCCTGAGTAAATGAGGACACAGCTCTAACGAGCTGCCTTCTATGATTTACCAGAGCACGGTATTTCCAAAAGCAGAAAGAAGGACAGTTAGCAAACACCATTCGCTCTCCTACTGAGAGAGAGGAGAAAGACACTGCTGTGCTTTAATAGAGGCTACACGAAACAAATAGCAGCTTTGGTCCTGCAGGTCATTAGCATAGGTACAACCAAAAATTCCATTGTTCCCTACTGCTGCCATAGGGCTCTCACTCACAGAGCAGAAATCCTGACGAAACCGTCCTTTGAGCTCATGACATTTTGGACAAAAGGTATCCTCACGATGCAGCAGGGACCCTGTGAAGCCTCACTTGCCACTGAGACACAGGCTGGAGCTGCATCCTTCACTGGTCCTGCCTGAGGTCTCACGTGAGATGTTCAGTGCCCAGGCTCTGACAGAGATGGGGCAGTTTGCTCTGACATTTCAAAACTTGGAAACTCTCTTTCGCCTTTGTTTTTTTCTTGTTACATGAGTGTTTCTCTCTTCATTTATCTATTTTCTAGACGAATCTACTCTCATTGCTGCCATACATGGTCAACATGGGAGGAAGTAAAGGAAAACTTTTCACCTTCTAAGGATCCTGAATAAGTGGTTAATTAGTCAGTAATGATTACACTTACTCTGGTAATACTGTGCACGCAGAGAACTTTTGTGTTGTTGAGGGGAAAAAAAGCAGAAAGCAAATTCATCCAATGTTTCTTGTCTTGGAAAAGCTTTCAGATCCTGCTGGCAGAAAGTTTATAATCCTCTGCAGGAGATCCCAGCTGGGTGATATTTTCCTGTCTCTCAGACACAAATACCATGTAAATTCTCCTAAATTACTTGGTAACTAAGAAAGATATGCTTGGTAAATACACTATCACTACCTAACACAGTAATTACATATTCTGCATCCAGGTACTAATTATATTGCCTTTCGATTACTCAGTGATTACACTTTGAAGTAATTACCGTGACACCTATGCACTCTGGGTGATAAAGCAGCAATACTCCTGTATGCATTCTAGAGGAAACTGGCTTCCCTATAAACACCTTCCCCCAACACTTTATCTCAAAACCAGATCTGGACAACTCCCAAGGAGCAGTGCTATGCAAAAGGGAACACGCCCTTCCTCCCAGCATATTGGTGGGCTGCAGATATTCCTCCACTGATCATCCCTTGAAGACCTCTAAAAGCAAGACACTCACTTAACATCAAGGGATCCAAAAATCACCAGGGCAAAAAGCATGATAAGGAGTCAGGAGGCTTTGAAGACTAAAAGAGGAGCTATGGTGGCTCCAGAGAAGCAGCAGAGCAAGACAGCTAGCCAGTGCTCCATGTGTGGCAGCACTAAGAGTGACAAACTAGCACCCACCCACACTGGCAGGTCCAGTGCCGCATACATATTGCAGCTTTACTACAGAAGCAGTCAAGCCCCGCGACTGCAGCTTTACTGCTCCAAAACCAGGAGATTCTTCACCATGAGGCTAAGACTGACACACTCCCCAGGGTGACTGATGGCATCAACTCACGATATATACCCAGATATCGTGTAACCACAATGCAGATGCAACTCATAACACAGGAACCTGAGAAGGCTCAAAACGCTCACACTTTGAAAAGCACTGCTTATCATCCTCCCAGGACTCAAGTAACCAAATCCTATTGCTAGGACATGTTCAGCAAATAATTTCTTCAGACGTGATACTTGGTTGAATAAATCAGAGGGGAAAAGGCAGTAAAATATTTTTTAAAACAAAGACTACTGCCACCTACAGCTCTTATTTGCCTTTCCCATCACCTCCTGAAGCTCATTTCTGATCATACACACCATTCCAATTCTCCCCGCATCCCAGAAAGATGACCCTTTTTAATTGCAGCAAGTGTTAGAGATTTGCTTCTGCCAACCTTTTCAGACCAGCCCTGAAAGCTCAGAAGCAACCTGGGCAGCATTTTTAAGAGCTCAGAGTTCTGTTACTGTCCCTTAACAACACTTAAGCGAACGCTAATAGGTTAACATGTTAAATATTGCTTCTTTCTTGCTTGAATCAGATGAGAAATATTTCAATTACAGTATTCCCATGGAAGATCCCTACCCACTCCAGCTATTATAAGGCAGGCTGCAATCATCACATATCTGCCTGCTCATAGCGAAGATCATAGTCATTCAGAGTTTTTGTTTTGTGATTGCTCTGTGCCTGATTCAGGACAGGGAATCCTCTGGGAGATCACAATGCAAATAATAAATAAAGTCTCCAAGCTTTACAGGTCTTACCTCCAGCTTACTGGATATGGATGGTAATGGATATAGGTGGGAGTTTTCCATCAATTTCAGCATATACAGGGTCCAGCCCCTTGAGTAATATCCAGCTAAATAAAGTACTCAGGGAAATCGCCATGAGAGTTTATTAATAAATCTTATGATGAGTTTATTGCATACTGTAGAAGGAGAGGGAAGGAAGAAAGAAACTGCATACTATCTGAAAAACATGTCCTTCCCTATTAAAATTACCCTTCCCTCAAGAGCATAATTATAAAAAAAAAAAAATGGTCCAGTGCGTGCTTCTGTGGAGCAAAATTACTTACTACCCTGCAGAGAAAAACCTGCTACTGGGCTNCTGATTCAGGACAGGGAATCCTCTGGGAGATCACAATGCAAATAATAAATAAAGTCTCCAAGCTTTACAGGTCTTACCTCCAGCTTACTGGATATGGATGGTAATGGATATAGGTGGGAGTTTTCCATCAATTTCAGCATATACAGGGTCCAGCCCCTTGAGTAATATCCAGCTAAATAAAGTACTCAGGGAAATCGCCATGAGAGTTTATTAATAAATCTTATGATGAGTTTATTGCATACTGTAGAAGGAGAGGGAAGGAAGAAAGAAACTGCATACTATCTGAAAAACATGTCCTTCCCTATTAAAATTACCCTTCCCTCAAGAGCATAATTATAAAAAAAAAAAAATGGTCCAGTGCGTGCTTCTGTGGAGCAAAATTACTTACTACCCTGCAGAGAAAAACCTGCTACTGGGCTTGTATTTCTGCACCTGATCATGGCTTTGGTCACCTGGCATCACCCTGCCTGTAGGATGCTTCTGTGGAGCAAAATTACTCAGCCTACTGCTGTCCAGCTGCAATCAGCACCACACCTTGGGGGCTGATTCCTCCCTCCTTTACACCAGTGGAAGGCGATACTCTGCATGGATGATGATGCTCTGATACCACTGAGAAGCCAGATAATCCAGCTTCTCCTAGAAGCTGCGAAGGCAGATAATCAGGTCGGTTCAGCCCTCCCTGACCCGCCTTGCTCCAATGGCAGCATCTTGTCTGTGTGCCCTCTCTGTATGTATCCACTTCTTGTGTGACTGACACCATTCCCAGATAAATAAAGGAAACTGCCGGAGGCAAGATATAATCCACATCTGGAATTTACAGAGGAAGTTCTCCATTATGGACTTTAAAAGGAAACAATTTTTACTCAGGAGAGTTTCAGGCTGGAATTCCCCTTAAGATTAAAACATAGAGCAAAGCAATCCTATCAGTAGAAATGCACAGAGATATTGTCTCCCAAGGGCTTAATTAAGATTGTTCTCCTCCTACTTTGCTAGCCACATCAATTGTGGTAAGTTCTGACCTTCTTCTTTGGCAAGAACTGGAGAGACTTGGCCGGCTGAACCTGAGCAGTGGCTTCTTCCTGCCCCAAACTGTGCTGTGAGGAGTGATGAATACTGACATCTCCTGCACTTGGGCTGACCTCAGCCAACACTCATCCTGCTGGGAAGCCTTATCACTTGCGGCAATGATGCCAGTTGAACGCAGACCACATTTTAACCTACTGCAATGTTCTCACTGAGATCTTCCCACTCCCACGTCATAAACCTCCAGCAAATAATAAAAAAGAATGTCCAGACTTGTCTTTAGAAACTTTTCTCTTTGTGTACCCATCAGCAAGAAGGTGGCAATGCTTAAGCTGCTTACCACAAGGCAGATGTAATCCTTGTCCAGGTTCTGTCAGACCTGAAATTCCCTGGTCAGCTCCTTTTTAGCAAACAAAAATGAACTGGAAGGATCCAGCCTGCACCTCTGCTAAATGGATGGCAAGGGGCTCTGCGCCTGGAACATGCAGTTTCACCCTCTCTGTCAAATATATTCGGCCCTATTAACATTTTATCTGTGTGCCAGAGCAAGAGACTTGGCAACCAGTCAAGAATAATCTTTCCTGGCATGTGGCACCCTGCTGCTGCAACAGCTCTGATGAACTTAGGGACAGGTGATTGGCAGCAAGAAAGAGACTGAAGATGGAGATGTGGAAGACAGGATGGGGAGAAGGGAGCAGGCAGGCTCAGGGCTGGGACCTTGGGATTCAATGATGCACACTTGCATGAATACAGGTCTAGATTTTTCAATGCCAGAGGATCCTGAACTTTTCTTCAAACAGTGGCTTAGGAAATGGCTGCCTGCTTCTCCCTTTGTGTGTCTGAAAGTACAAGGTATTAGCACTTATCTGCACGAGAGGTCTGATCATTGGCCAGTATTCACACAGCACTGTGAGAGGAAAAAGCTTCTCCCAGCAAAATATCCCCCATCCACAAGAAATGAAAAACAGAAGTCCACACAATGAGGACAGCTGGAAGTCAAAGCACACGTGGCCCACTGCAGCATTTTGCTACTGGAAGTAACCCTTGCTCATCGTGCCTGGTTTCCTAAGAAAATGACGGTTACGCAGTCATGATCCGTGAGTGTGTGTCTGTCTGCCCTACCCATTCCAACTCAATTCTACAAAGTGGCACAGTCTCAGAGATCACAGAATCATAGAGTGGTTTGGGTTGGAAGGGACCTTAAAGATCATCCAGTTCCAACCTCCCTTCCATGGGCCGGGACACTTCCCACTAGACCAAGCATCCTGCATGTTTGCAAGAACAGGAAGACAGGGATGTTCTGGGAGCAGCTGGGTCGCAGTGGGGTCACTGAACACACAAGGTCTCAGATATTCCTCATTAGTCTTCAGAGAAGCCATACAAGATATTTGACTTCTGTGTTTGGTTGCTTGTGGAACAATAGCTTTTCTTTACCGTGATTTCTATGAAGTTACACTTCATCCCTGTGGCCTCTTGCAGGGGATAAGAGACTCAGCTAACCTGCACCTTGGGAATCCTCAACAACATGAGGAGTCACAGCATGCTGCTGCCAGAGGACTTACTAAACCATGGAAGTATCAACATACAAAGTTGAAGGAATTACCAGGTTCTCCCAAATTAGTTTTTTCCTAGTGAATTAATAATGCTTCAGCATAAAAGCAACAGAAAATATCTTCCTTTAATTTCTTTTTCTCACTAATTTATTGACAGCACAGAAACATAAGCATGGCAGAACATTAGGGTCAACTCTCAAATCCCCATTCATCTTATAAATGAGGGAGATTACATTTTTTTCTAACCCAGGGAGGTGTCTGAATCAGTTACAACATGTGAATGTGTGGCTTAGAGATCCCAACAGCCCCAGAGCAAAGCAAATTACCTCTGATAGCATGCAGGGGAGCACAAAGACAGACTCTGCCAATCTGAATCCTCCTCTCAACACAGATAACTCACTACAAACCCTCCAAAATAAGTTTCTAAGGAATGAAAATGTAGTTCCTTAGCCCATCCCTTAAAAAACCTACTTGTAAAATGAATATATTGATCCTCCTGGTGGAACAGAGGAGTATCCCCTTGGCCTGTTGTGCTTATCTCCTATCTTGCAGCACAACCACCTTCTTAGCTGTGTACTTCAGCACGTAGGTCTCACATCAGCTCTGCTCAGATGGGAGGCATCTTTGAAGACACACTTAAGCCTAGCTTGCAGTAGTCTCTCCTCAGCCTGCCTTTTGCAGCATGCTGCATCTCCAGCCAGCTTCCCTCTGTGATAATTTATTTGTCCTTTTCAGTTCATCAAGATGCAACTCTGTCCCAGTGATTTCCCTGTCTAGGCTGATGTAGGGAGAAGGACTGGAATAACAGCAAAAAAGTTCCTCAAAGGAGGAAGATGACGAGGCACTAAATTCAGTTGTCCTGAAGCTTTTTTTCAGACCCTATTAGTGGTTAATGAATCTGCATCTTCCCACTGCAACTGCAAGCTCATAAAGATCCAGTTCAGTGTTTCCCTTTTATTCACACTGACAATAATACAACTAATTGTAGTCTTCCTGCCCACTGAAAATTGAATGAAGAAGGAAATCTACATACTGACTGAACATGCAGCCAGGGAGAATAATAAATGAAAATCAAAGACCCAGTTCCCAAACGACTGTATGCAAATGAATCAAGTTTGCATGAGAATTCACACTTTCAATCACCACTGGAAGTCTGCCGTTGATAACATTTTTCTGGCGAAATTGATACAAGCATTTGATCTTTCTCAGGAGAAAATCTGTGATGTTCAAGAGTGCACAAACTCGTACCCCTTCCCAAAGCACCCAGGCGGCGAGCCCAGGAAGAACCCAGCTTTGGTTGCGTGAATTCCACATGCAGCATCCCTTGATATCAGCCTGATTTACGTGATGGCTTCCCAAAAAAAGACATAATTATGTAGATTGGGATTATTTATTTACACAGCCTGGCCACATTTGGAATGAAACCAGAGCCCCCAATCTGCTCAAATTCCCCTGCAGAGCTGATGTAGAGGTTCCCTGTCAGAACAGATAGAGCATGCGCCTGTCACACTGGCTCTCCCTGGAAGTGAAAGGACATTATTCAGCCATGAATCACTTGAATCAGGGCTATGTCTGTCCCAGGAGCCTCCTCAGCTCCGAGCCGCTGTGCACTGCTGCTGTCGGTCACAACGGCAGCAGCCGCAGAGGTTTTATAGGAAGATTTGGAGGCACAGCTCCCTGCAGTCAGCTGCACGGACATGCTGGAGATGTGTTACGCCAGCCCATGGCAGGCTGACAGCAGCCTGGTGTCTGCCTGGTCTTTCAAGAGAAAAACAGAATAAAACAGTACCACAGCTCAGATGCAGTTTTCACATAAAATACCATGAATTATGTTTGTAGCCGACTGCCACCTCCTAAAGCAACGTGGCCAAATACTGGTACTGGTTTTCCCATCTAGACTGGTTTTCTGGAGCATGTCCTGATAGGTTTTGTATAACCTTTCCAAAAGTCTCCTAGAGCCATCTTTCTCATCTATTGATCTACAGGACAGGACACTCTTCACAGTGCAAGTCTATAGGATTTCCCCAGAAATACAATTTCACTGGAGCTACCAGTGCTCCTTACTTCTAAAGAGTCAAGGATAAAGCGGGGAGGTGACTGGAGGTGAAGTTCCTGATATAATAAAGTACAATAGTTTTTAAAGACACCTTGAATGGGAAAGGTGTTCTGTAGTGGTACTTTGATCACTTTTACTCCCTTGCCATCACTCTTCCCGTTATCCTGGGCATGCTGGACAGAGCAGCTATCAGGCTGTTGTAATCTGTGCTGCTCAAAAACAGGCTTTTGTGATTTCAACATTTGGATTTATTAGATTGCAGACTGACCTAGACTTTCACTTCCAGCTTTCTGCTCATTTATGCAAGAAGACATCTATTTAACACTTTAGCTGAGCTGTGTCTTCTCCTGGAGCTGTGCTCCATGGCTGGAGCAGTGCCAAGGGGATGGATCTGAGGCTACAGTCTGACTTTACACATTAAACACAAGTCACATGAGTAACTGAACCATTTGTCTCTACAGGGGGTCCCTGTACCTGACAGAGAGGAGCAATTAAAAGAGCAAGTGTCCAGAGAGCTACAGAGACAGAGGAAACTGAATATACTTGGTAGTGTTGGAGTAGTCTTCTTCACAAAGCATCCAACAGTTACATTCCCCATTAGCTTTACTTCCCTCCCATCAGCCCTACAACCCAGTGAAGAAAAAGGGTGTAAAGTGGGGCCAGAGCAAGACTGGAGCACAAGACTCCCAGCAGGGAGGTGCTGATCTCATACACAACCTGAGGGCAAGTCTACCTTGGGAGCCGGGCTCCTGTGTCCACTGACCAACATTCCCCCTCCCGTTCTTCCAGGGGTTTGCTGCCCATGGGCATGCTTGCAGCCTGTTACTAATTTGGATTTGTCTCTCCGGTTCACTTCACTTACTTGCCATGAGGGGAGATTAAAAAACAGAAGAAAAACAAACCTAGAAATGAATATTTTTTTTTTTACTTGGTGCTGGACAGAGCTCTAGCAGGAGCGGGATGTCCTCTGAACATACATCTTTCTGGAACAAAAAGAATCACCCGTTCCCTTCCTATGTACAAACTTTGGTCAGGAGAGGGGGACCACACTTTCTAATAGCTAAGAGAATTCCTTTGGCCATAAGCCCAGCACCAGGGCTAGAATTAGGGTCAGAAAAATGGTCAGCATTGGTACCCATCTGCAGAGGACACGCTTCTATCCACCTGAGAAGACAACATCTAGCTGGCTCTCTTCCAGTTGTGCTCCTTTCCCCCTGAGGGCCTAGAGTCTCCTCCATAAAATTCTCATCACAACAAATTTTAAGCAGCCTGTTGTGACAAGATCATTTTGAGTGCTGTATGCCCCGGTGCCAGCCCACCCCAGCGATGCTCCGGGTCAGGGCGAACCTGCCGCTGCCTCCCGCTCAGGCACAGGAGAAGACATCCATGCCTCACTCCCGTCATCCCTGGGTGGATAAACATTTCATCTAACTGTGGAAATGACAATACAAACTCTTTCTTAAAAGCAGATGGTATAAAAATAGACAATGACTACAAAGCCTGTTCATGAAAATAGATTCTCTGAAGATGGAAGTGCATAATTTCTAATGTTTCCTGGAAAAGTCAGGGAATTATTTTTAATGAACAGGAAAAAAGTTTATTTTTCTACTGTTGAAACATTTTAATTCACTATTTACCCCCAAAAAATATTGTCTAGGAGTTTGTGGCACATTTCAATTCAACATTATATATAGATTTGTTTTTATTTTGGAACCAGAGGATAGGAATGTTATTAGAAATTAAATTTGGATTAAATGACCTAAAATAAAACACAGTCATTTGGGGTGAAACAAAAAGTTTCAGCTAGACCAAAATGAGTACTTATGAAGGGGTTTCACTGTCACCTCCAAAATAAGATTCTTCTTGATTCTTCTCACTCAAAACCAAAAATCTGCAGTTCTTGCTAGATGCTATTTTATCTTCCCACTACCATAGAATACAACGGTGACTTGGAAGACGCATGAATTTGTTGGTAGCACATGAATGTGGAGAACAAGAAAAGCTTTGAAACACTGGTGGAGAAACAAGCTTGAATTGAAGACTTTCTGAATTGATACCACTACAAGCTGGTAGAAAAATAATGAGCATGCAATGAAAAACACTCATAAAATAAATGCAGGAAAAAGAAAAAAAAACACAGAAAAAAAACAACAGGAAGATGCTGTGCAAAAGCTTTAAAAATTCAAAACATTTCAGCCATATGCTTGGACCTAAGGGGATTTTCTAAGAAGAAATGCATCTGAATGGGACATCCAGAACTCCCCCAGGAGAGCAATTCTGCATTGTGCAACATTTTCTGTTCTTTAGCCAGAATGCTGATTTGTATGTGACCTGTACAGTAAAACTTCTATGCCACCTTTCATTATGTGTTTTAACCCCAGATGGGAATGGCTCAGCAAGCTTAAGTGATTAGCTATATCTATCAACACTTTTAATAAAATAATTCCTGTCCTCACGACTATACGTCACCACAGTTTCATTAGTCTGAGCCAATTGTAATAAACTACTCTGCAGAACAATTTCCAGGTACCTGCAGCCAAAGAGAAAATAGCAAGTTTTTCCTCCTTTCTTCTCTTTTTCCCCTCTTTCTTTTTTTCTCTCTAAGTGATGGAGAGGTAGATGGACAGATAAACAGACAGATAACCACCCTAGTGACTGGGAAATTCTGTCCTATTTTTTCTTGCAATATGGCAGCTCAAAGCAACTCTCATCAGAAGCTGGTAGATGGTTGCAGTATCTGGGATATAATTGTGTCTGTGCCTTGTGCAGTCTTGCACTGATCCAGACACAATGGAAATTAGCTTTGGTGAGTGCTTCTTCCCTCCCAGCGAGCATACTGGGAACCTTCTCCTTAGCTCTGTGCACAGACATAAAGGAGGGTTTGCATGCAGGGTGCTTGTGCTGGTGTTAATGCAGCTCTAGGAGGGGGTTATTTGCTTCCTTTCCAGGGCTAGCTGTGTGATTGGATTATTTTATCTGTCGGTCAGGCCTGAGGTTACCTTCATGACTAGGCAGGTCTCCAGCCATAAGGAAAGGAATGATTTTTACTGTAACAAATCTGGACTGCATCTGCACGGAGAGCAAAGACGTTCGTAACAGAACACGTAACTTAACAGGCAACCGGTCCCTCCTCCCTCTGCCTCTCTCCCTGGAGATGGCACAAAGTCATCTTGGCAGAGTAGAGGCTGCTGCAAGTGAAGAATGTGTATTAACACTGCAGAGATGAGATGTCACGACCAAAATTCCAGGGCGGATGGCAAGCTGCAACCAAAGTGCCTCAGAGGAGACACGAGTGGAAGACCAGCCCTGCAATAACAAGGGGGTACTGCAGACCTCTTCTGAGTGACTTCACAGAGCAGCGTGGGAAAATCCCTGTGGAGCATTTCCCAGATGTCTAGTTGTCTCTGACTAGCATCATCGGTCTCTGAGCGCCTTGAGTCAGACAGCACTTGTCTTGCTCCTTCTGCTGCTTTGCTGTGTCCCCTCCAGATGACGCAGAATGCGCCAGTCAAGAGTGGAGAAGCATCATGGTTGCCTAGGCAATGCCTTTGCCATGCACAATAAATAAAATAAAAGACACCGGTTTGGGTTAGCAGCATCCAGGGGTCTGTATCACACTCACCACTGCAGTAACTCTATACTGAAAATTCTGCTCCTCCCTCAACACATACACGTATGCACACACGCACAAGTGCTGGTGCATCCCTCCTGCCTTTCACTGCGGTAAACTGCCTCCTCCAGCTCACTCACCATGTAAAAGAACAAGAGAAGGAGAAGAAAACACATCCAAAACCTCATTCAACCAAGCCCACTCCTTCCTGCATCTTCACAAACAAACAAATTGTGGGAGGAATCCAAGACCCTAAGACAAGGAGTTCAAGCCTCCAGTATCGTGAACCACTGCAGTGAAACTTCTTATTAAAATGTAAAGGGAAATAGACTCATATACACATATCAAAACAAAAAGCAAGCCACCAGCCCACCACCCTGCTCAAAGCGGGTTTCTGTCTGCAGGACACTGCAGACCAGTGCTCGCTGCGGGCAAGCAGCCACTGCCTGGCCAAGCGCGATGGCATTGCTCGTTTTTCACTCTGACACCGCTGCAGGCTCCACAAGGCTCCTTGACTTGCAAGGTGATCAGAATATTGAGTATGATACTGCAGTACCGAGCCTGGCACCCAGCACGGCAGTAGAGCGACTACCTCCCTCCCCTCCCCGCCCCCTTTCTCGCTTGCAGGCAAGGAAAAAAAGAAAAAGAAGGAAGAACAAACCCCCCCAACGACAATGAGATTCCAGGCATCCAACACCCCCTCATACATCTTCGGAGAAGGGACTTTGGCTCCATTGTCTCCGATGCTTCAGCTCATTTCACAAATGCCAGAATGTGTCCCTTGGTCCCCTCCCCATGCACTCACACCCTTTTTAATATGCATGCTTTTGCTACAGAAATGTAACCCCAGCAGTACATTGTAAAGATGGTCGTGTTGCAGGGACACTGCAGTCCTCCTCTGCCTGTTAATATGCAAATAAAATTCCTGGAGAGAGCAATAAGTCATCATCTACCCCCCATGACAGAGCCTATGGCTTGGACCAGCTGCTAGGGTCGTATGCTGCAACCGGACCCAGCCTCGTTCTCCTCACTCCATTCACCCGCAAACTCTTGACCCTCGGTACCCATTCACGAGGTAGGAGCAACTCTGTCCTGATTGACAGCCTAAAATCCCACCTTAAACCTGAAGCCACTTCTAACTGATCCAATCAGAAAGCCATGGAGGTTGAGTTTCAGTCAAGGAAATACTGCCAGAGTTGGATCTCAAAGGGCATGGATTGATTGATTGCCCCAAAACACCTGAAAGGGACAATATCTATCAACCTGTTGCTTGCCCTACTCATTCTACTGATCTTTTCTCTCAGCTGCCAACTCTTCACTCTCTGTCCTTGGGTCCCTTGGACCACTTCTCTTGTCCCATCCCCTATATGGAACATACTTAAGCCACAAGCTTGATTCCTGCCTTCCTGCAATGAAGGGTGAGTCAGCAAAAACACCTTCATAAAACTTCCCTGACACTTGTGAGCTGCTTTACCTAATCTAGTTGGGTAGATTGCATGCAGAACAAATTACCTTTCTTATTTCTGAGATTTCTTAAGAACTCATGTCCCATATTCAGGATGGGACAGTCAGTGAAATTCAGTCCCACAAGGGTTCAAGGTCCAATGGCCTATTGCCATTGTACTTCTGAGATCAGAAGCATCCCGCATGATCAAATATCTTCAGGATACTTAAGCATACTCCACATTCATCTTAGTTATTATTTATTTATTTATACTAAATAAGATGTCTCTGAAAAGCATTTAAATTTACATAAATATTGTGGAGAAGAAAATTTCATGCTGCTACCTGACTAATCAGTTACACGCTAGGAAAACCAGCAATAACGGCACAGCAGAAGTACGATCCTCTCCCCCTCCTATTTGTATTACTTCTTCTGGATAACTTCCTATTGATCAGCTGAATGACACAGCAGAATTTTCCATCTCAAATTAAAGAAATTCATTTGCTGATTCAGTTTTAGAAAACGTTCGTAATAGGCTTCAGTGTCAAAAAGGCACCATTTCATTGATCAGTTCTGACTCAAGAATATTAAAGTAATGCATTCTGTTGTTATTCCTTTCAGTAGCAAAGGAATGTTACCAAAATTGAGACTGGAAAACTAGATCATCATTATAAATATCTGATAGCAGATATTCTGAACCCATAAAACGTCTCTGTGGTATGAGCTGGGGACTGGCAGCATAATTAGCTCTCTCACCGCTCTGCCTTTCTTTGACAAAAGGTGTGTTCATGTGTGCTACGGATCTCCTCCTTCCCCTGATCTTTCCTACCTCTGGAGTTGCTGAGGAGAGCTCATTGCTGCCCGTGGTGAATCAAAATGTATTATCATCAGGCTTAATGTGCTATTGAGTTAATTAAATGTCACACCTCTGATAACATTAATTAGAAGCATTTTGGACTAATCTGAACACACATCCTTCACAAAACCTGAAAAACCTGAAAAATAAGCAGATGTTTTCATCCAGGTAGATTTTGTTGCTGGAAACGCTTAATCCATTCATTCATTACTAATATCCAACGCATTTTGTACATCCTAAGGCAGCAGGTTCTTCCTCACTTTTTCATTCTGCACCAGGCTGTACGAAACACTTGCAATGCTCAGCTGTATCCCATGTTTGGGAGCTCAGGTTCCCAAGACAAGGTTGGACCTGTACTTCCATGACATGGCTCTCAGCACATTGCACTCTACAAATCAATGACAGGAACTTCAGGCTGTGGGTTGTCTGTGGTACATGGACTGAGACCCTCCCAAAGTCATCATGAAGGTCAATGTTATCCAAGTTTGCACAGTTCAAGGTTCTATTCCTGCTCCTACTTAGCAATTTCCACACTTTGATTTTGAAATGAGAGAAGTTCCTAACCCAAAGCAAATCTTAGCTAAAACAATCCACACTTTATTAACCATGGACCAGACAATTTTCCAAGCCAGGTACTACACTACCTGTAAATTCCACTGCAGACCTTTTCTCAGTCAAAACTGCATCTCCCTTTAGCCCATCAATCATCTCTTATTTCATCTCCCCCATGGCAGGTTAGTGCTCACCAGCACAGTCATTTCAGAAGCAATCTCAAGAATTTCCTTCTGAGGAATACAAACCCAAAACTTATTTGCAGGGTTTCACTGCAGTATGTCGCATGCTCTCTTGAAATCCTGACATTGCCGTCCTCCTATTACACATTGGAATAATATTTTGCATCTTATCAGGAGTCTATTTAGCCATTTATTACTGTGCAAAGGACATGAAGTACTAAATAAAAGACATCCTCCACAACACAGGGCACTCTAGATGCGAGCCACTGGTCGTATATTTACTAATAACTGTTGGGCTGCTTCTCTACGCACTCACTTATATCAGGGTTTCCTTGTTTTTTGAGACCAGTCTGGCTGAAGAACAGATACAAATCACACCTGATTAAGTTCTCCATGCTAGGACAGAGAAATAACTAAAATAAGCTAGAAACAACTTTTGTCTCTCTTCTCCATTCCCCTGCCAGCTGGCTGGAGCCTGAACTGCAATGCACACTCGCAGTGGATTTTTTTCACGAGAGCCCATCACCTTTTGTTTCTTCAACACTATGACATTGTTAACTTGCTGTAGCTCCCTTGTACACTGCTTTATTTTTTTATCTCAAAGCATTGTGTCATATGTCCGATGCATGAGGTGTTCCACAGCATCTTTCACTAGGCTTGACGTTGGCCTTAAAAAGATGAGGGGGAAGTAAGTGTTCTTGAAAGCTACAGCTGAAGAGAGAGAGAAGGAAAAAAAGGAGGCTTCCAAGAATTTTTATCAGGCAACTGTGTAAAACATGCCATTTGCTATTAAAATGATAAACTGGAATAGTTTCCAGAGATAAAGACTAGGACAAAATTCTGTTATTAAGTGCTATAGCACTGTTCTTGGCAGTAGCATATGCTGGGAACAATGTAGCTGCGATAAGATGAGGAATATAAGTAAATTTTCACTGAACTTGAGGCAAAAAGGAACAAGAGACCAATATAGACAATATCACAATTTCAGCAGATACTCTATGACATTTAAATGAGACTTTGGATAATATCATGAAATTGTGATGAAAGGTAGTAAAAAGGTGTTTTCATTGTGTGAACGGTAAAAATAAAAACTTTTACATTAAAATTTGATGAGAATATGACTGTAGGGAGAACATCAGAAAAAATTAATTCAGCCTGAAAATGCATCCAAACACTTGAGGATGGGGATTTCATGGTCTCTACATGTCTTCAGAGCACCACTGCCTCTAGTGAAAGACAGAAAACTTTTTTTTTTTTTTTAATAAGAGAGAAAATTACCAAGGAAGGGAGAAACTACAAACTAATGTTCTTACCATAGAAAGAAGAATGGCCATACTTGGTCAAGTCAAAACCGGTTTAGTCAAGTGTTTTTTGACCAGCAGTTTTCAGCAGGAAAACTCAGTGGAGCAGATCCAACACATAAGGAGAGCTTATCACAAAAAATACAGACACACCACCCTCCGCCCCGCCCTGCAAAACATTAGATTCTAGCTTCAGGAACACTCTGTCTCAGGAGGAGCAAATTCACAGATCTTCACCAGCTTTGTACTGAACAACATTTTCAATAGGGAGGATCTTTAAAGGGGACTGAAAAGGTAGTTGTGGTGTATATTTGTGTGTGTTTGCAGGGGCTGCATTTTTATAAAATTAGGTAAGGAAGGTATCAATTAAAATGCAATAGGGAGGTGTGGGGAGGACACAAAGCTGTTGCTCATAGTTCAGTGATGGAAGCAGGCACTGCCGGCCAACACTTCTCCTTGTTGACACATCCTACCCCTGGCTGTCTAGTCTTCCAATCATTTTTACTAGAGCTGGTAAAAACCCCTGTTCAAAAGAAGATCATGCCAAACTGGATCTGTTGTCTCACCTCCTGCACGCCAGCCCCTTTGCCACCCCTGCAGAGCCACAACATCAGCGTCACCTTTGAAACCCCCATGAAAACTGTCAGGGTTTGTTCAGTTCAGAGCACGAGGCAGGAATGGGAGGGAGGCAGGGATAGTGATGAGTGAAGCCCAACATTTTGCCTAACATGGCCCGGATTTGTTCAAAACCAGGTTTGCTGGAAAGTTCAAACCTTTCAACAAGCCTGGCACAAATAACCTGACAAGCCTGCCCTTAGGTTAGGCTTGCACTGCAGAAGCTGCCATTGCCCTCTCCACTGGCATGTATTAGAAGATTAGCCAGGGTTTCCCTGGCAGTGTTTAACTTAAGGCAGTATTTAACTGGAAATTAAACTAACTGCTTAACGAAAGAGAAGATAATCGTAAGAGTCAGAAAAAGAAAAAAGCTACCCTCTGAGGTAACACAGATGGTCCTAACAGAGCCAGTCAAGTGAAGATATTGGGCCAAAAATCAACAACCTTATTCATCCAAGAAAGCCACAGATGTTAGCAGTGCTGGGGGTTACCCGGCAGCTTGGAAATACAAGGCATGTGTCTGAAATAAGAGGCTGACGTGTTTAATAACTCTCATTTTGACATTGTCCTCCCATGCCTCTCCTGCTGCAGCTTTTTTTCTTTTCCTTTTACAATTATTCACTGCCTCTCTCAAACAAATGGTAGGAAAGACAATATCCAGACTGCTATCTGGAGCTAGTGGAAAGGTTCAGAATGGCTGTAATAGGAATGAATGTTCTCACATCTTTCAGAGGGGAGAGCCAGTAAATCTAAGCAAGCTACCCACATTATTGTCACTCTGTCAAGGCTAGACTCTCCACTGGTCCTGCTGGAAACACATCATTTGCACTGACAAATAGTGAGCTCACGCAATACGTTTCTCTGAAATCACCAGCATGATTCACCATAACTTCACAGTCTGGCCTCAGAGGATCAGTGGAAATGGTCTATCCTATCCTTAATGTCTTCTGCAGCCTCTGAAAAGAAATACACACTTGGAAATGGGCTTTCAAGAACACTTCCTAGCTTCACAACCACCTACAATCTACTCTGACCTTCACTGGAAACTTCCTCTCAGGGCAGGAAAATTATATCTTTTAATTTTTTTTTTAATGTTCTGGTTTATTGTTTTTGCTCCTTCTCATGCAATATAATTAAAATGATGTCCTCAGAGTTGGAGGATACTTAGAATAAACAGCTTCTGTGGTAGCTGAACAACTCAGCTCTGGTGCTTAATCAACTGGAGACGATGTTTATTGCTGCATATGCTCTGCTGCTGTGAAAACTAGCCCTTAAACACTCAGTTTCTAACCAAGAGAAAATAAAAATCCAATAAGAACAAGTTAAGGTCCTTGACACACTATAGGGAACTGAAAGCAAAAAGAAGGGTTGTGTCTTGCAAAATAAGAATAAACTTAGGTCAGTTAATGCATTGCAGAATGAATTACTAGTGACAGATGAACCACAAGGCACATAAAATGCTGATTTTCTTCAAGGAAGTGTCCATGTACAGACATCCTTAAAGCTGCGAAATTCCACTCTCCTTCAACTCTCCCAGTGCTGACTGCTTCAGAGCTCAGACAAATCCTATGGGCTGCAACATGGCTCATGTGCCTCCCTGTAGGAGGTCCAAGTGGAGCTATTTCAGTGGCTGAAGAACACATTTGAAATAAACACAAAGGGTAGAAGAGCAGATGCTAGCCACAGTGACAAATAACTGGGAAATATGTTGAGGGCCAAATGTTCAAGAGTCCACAATTCCAAAATGAGCCTGTCACTGTAATGAGCCTTTTACTTAACAAATGAAAATTAAAACATGGGAAGAGTCCATGCCTAATTTTGCCTCAAGAAGTGTAACAAATCCCATGGGTCTAAACCTTTTGAGGTCCTTCCTATGCTGCACAAATAATCCAATGTAATTTTCTGAGCTTCTGGGGATAGGTAGGATTACACAGACAAAGCTCATCAGTGCTCCTGTGATGTTCAATCTGCAGGTCACCCATGATTCCATCCAGGGAAATGGAACTGGGCAAAATCTCACGACTGCAGGAAAGATGGCAATGAAGGGTACCTGGAGGAGAGAACTGGCGAGATGCAACCCATCCGCACAGTGTGTGTCCCTCTCATAGGGGCCCTCCTGAGCCATTCAGTTAATTGTGTCTCTGTATCTCAGCACGCCAAGCTTGGGCGTAGAAATCATGCAAGGCTCGGTTGAGACAGACAGCTCAGGAAGGCTGATCTTTGGTGTTCACAACTTTATGAACCAACTCCTGCATAATTAGCCAATTTTTAATGCATGTATCTTTCCAGGGAAAAGTTTTTATGTCTTTCCCTACTATATATTTCTGTTGGAGCCCTTAAATTGAATAAATTACACTATTAACAGCACTAGCAGCAACAAAGCAAGTGATTGGTAGGAATTTCATTTGGCATGCTGGAAATTATAGTTAGAGATGTGTTTTAAATGTTGATAAACACAAGCAGAGGACTCCTACTTTGCTAGAGAAATAGATCCTTCCTCTTGTGGCTGAGTCTGAGACATTACAAAATTATTTCTCTCTGCAACATTCAGCCTAATCCATGCACCTTGCCTCTTCCTTCAGCTTTGAAATACAGACATAAAGCTTTTGTACTTTGACTTATCTTGCTTCTACCAAGCTACTGCACACCTAGATATAGTGACCCACTGTAAATCCTAGGAGTAAATTGTTCTGAAATAGAAAAATACAATACAAAGAAAAGGAGAGTGTTTGGTTTCTTTGGGTACCAGGGAAGAATTAACTTATGTATGTAACACAAAATAAGCACCTGGTTAAGGATTGCCTGTCGTAAGGAGGCAATATAAACCTGCCAGGTGAATCATCAGATTTTATTTTCTCTGGCTGTGCAAAGGAACAAATGCATTCTTTCAGAAATTACACAACAAATAGTGAAATAATCCTGAGATCTTAGGCATTAAGGACAACCAACAGATCTGTATTAGGGATGCACACACAGACACTTTTTTTTTTTAAGGCGAGTTAAGAATTTTGAAAGAACATGCTGGAGACTAAAATCCAGCACTGATATAGATGCAAAGTATCTGTATAACAAAGAGAAACAGCAGCATCAAACTGTCAACTGTTTGTTACTAAACCACCTAAAACACAGCAGAAAATGCTTTTCCTTGGTTTTCTCCTTTTTTTTTTTTTAATTAATTTCAGTCCTCTTTGTGTCCTGTCATATTTAAGGGTACTTAAGAAACTTACAGGTGGGCATGTTTTTAGGACAGATACCTTTTAGCCAGAGATTAAGAAAGCTTCCAGACAGCGCTTGCTGAGCTTGCCACCACGGGAAATTTTGTCTCAAGAGCTGCACGCATTCAACTAGAGAACAGAAGCTGTGCTACGTGAGCTGAGTGACCAGGAGCGCAGACAAATATTTTCAGTACTAAGTACACAATGAGGCAGGCTCTAGTACAAAAACAGTGAACAGTTTGCAAATCACATCAACCACAAATAATCATAAGGGCAACATGGGTGCTCATAGATAAATCATGACCGAAAAACAGAGATCAAGGCTCTTGCAAAATATTAATGAGAAAGTCTCACTGAAATCACAGAAATATTTTCTTCCTCTCCCAGGCATCCTCGTCCTGCCAACAAAAGTTCCCTGCTGAAATATTATTTAAACTGGAAGTGTTGAAGCCTGTAAGGAACAGAGTTCTCTGTCTCCCCATCCATCCGTTCACATCAGCATGTGCTTGTTCTTAACTATTTCAAGTGATCACGGGGGACTACGAACTGGAGTGTGCTTTACCACATCAGGACTACAGAGCCAACACCTCCCAGGACCCTCAAGACTGAGCCTCCATTGAATTTTTTTCTTCAAGTCACATTCTGGTCCTGGTAGATGGAGCTGGAAATACACCAGCAGCTCTGATACTGGCTTTCTGTTGCCTTATTGAGACATCAAAACTCCCTGACAAATCTGCCTTCCCAAACAAAATCACCACCACCACATTATTGTACTGTAATCCCCTGGGGTGCCAACCATGAGCAAAAATCCAATTCAAGGATTTTCACTGGCAGATGAAAGGGTTTCCTGAAACTCACCCCATGTTCCTTCACCTCCAGGCAGGCACTGAATAACTCTGAACAGGATTTTGCATGGAATGAAAGGAGAAAGAGATGTAAAGCCCTGCTGGTTCTATCTGACAACAAGGAAATGAAGGACATGGAGAGAGGGAAGAGAGGAAAATTATTAGAGTGAAAGCCTTTATGATCCTAATAACAAAAATTCATAATCCACCCAAGCCTTTTGTTCTGCTCAGAAGGACATTTCCCCTGAGGAATAACAACCAGAAAAAAAAGAAAGAGATGCAAAGACAGAAAGAAATTATTGAAGAAAACTGAAGAAAACAAAGCCTCTTTTTGGCATGCAGTTTACAGCAGAACAAGCTTCACAAGCTCATTACTAATTCTCATAGTATCAAGAAGCATTCTGGAAACATTTTTCACTAAACAGCAGACCTTCTTCTGCCAAATCCACAGCAAATCCCATGGGTTCTGCAGAACTCCCCTGGCCACCGAGCTGCTGGAAACGTTGGCATTCACTCACTGAGCTTTGACAGGATGTTTAGTATCTGTTTTCATCTCTCTAGCAAAAAAAATGGCAAAGCTTTCTAGGAAGCATGGAGGTAAACCTGCCCAACTTTCTATCTTTGATGGCAAATTTTATTTAGGCAAGCGGACAGCACTTCTGTACCTGCTAGAGTTTTTGGCCAAAGGTTTGGAGAACTACAAGTCTGTTAACCAAAGAAAGGTCTTGTACATCTGGAAGGTTTATAAATAATTCTCAGACTTTGTGCACAACTGCTCTGTTTAACCTCTTCTCTTTCCATTGTCCCTTCCAAGCTACTTTTTCTTTATTCCTCAGGGTTGCCCTAAATATGTGCCTTCCTAAAGCCATTTGTATAATAACAACAGATTTCTCTAAAGATCTTGCTGTCTGAAAGCCTGTCACTCCTCTCTGAGCATCCTGCCCCATTCGATTTATAGTGAAGACAAACCACCTAATGTACCCAGCTGCTGGCAGGAACACTGCAAATCAACCGAGTGTGACATTCGGATGCACTTGAAAGTGGAAGAGCGGTGTCTGAAAAGCCAATGCTACTGGCCAGTAGCCACAACCAGCTGAAGCACATTGATGTTATTTCTAGCAATGAGTGAATTTCTGTTTATCCTCAGGGCCAGGGGAAACTGAAGAGGCCAAGAAGTGAAATGACCTAAGACAGACATGCTTGAATCCTTTTGTCAGTATTGGCTTTTCCATGTTGGCTTTTCGCTCAGGTGTGGTGGATGGAAAGGTTTGGAGCGAGACACGCAAAACGATTTTTTTTTTTTTTCCCAATGAAAGCCTGTCCCTGTTGCAGTTGCTGAGAATTTTGAAATTAAATTAATTGGGATGAGAATTTTACCTTTTGGTTTCAAACCTAAGCCAGATATGTCAACATGTCTTTCTTCTTCTCTTGGGTATATCTAAACATGTGCAAGCCACTTAAGGATTAAATGCTTGGTTCAAACAGACAGACACATATCTGAATGCTCCCGTTACCCTCCTAAGCCTCCTGGGCCAAAGCTGCCTGACACAAATATACAGAATTTGACTCAAAACTGTATAACCTTAATGTAAATTGCTTTGAAAGAGGGACTTCTAAAATAAAGATATTAATTTGTTGTTAAAAAATGGCAATGTAATGCTGTGCACGAGTTCTGATGGCTCATTAAATCTTAATTAAGTTATGCTACTTAAAACCCTGCCTCAAGGGCAGCGATGGGGCTGCAGCCCCTCTGAAATGACTCCTACCAGCTTCCCTGCCAAGGGCAGACTCCTCGTGGGACGTGGCTATTAACGAACAGTGGGAAACAGCTGCCTTCAACAACCTCTTGGTCTGATCAGTAAGTGTCCGACCAGAAATAAACCCCTGATGCAATTACAATAAAGAAGACTGCAATACCATGAAGATGAGAACATTTTAGATTTGTGATTGCAGCTAAAATGAGAGTATTATGGGCTGTTATGCCTTGTTAATTTTCTCAGGGTGCTACAGAAAGGATAGAGGTAAGGTCAGATTTCTCAAACGACTGTCTCCCAGGAAATGAGACCACAGCATCCTTTATACTACCTGCAACTGCAGTGTGCAATCAAAGACTGCATTCCTGGATCATGAGCAATAATGGTCCAGCTGCTTTGTGTGGCAGCAGCTGACATCTTCTCCCACTGATGAGCAGCTTTGGTGGCTTTACTTCAGTAAACACCATGTGAATTGGCGTAATAATGACAGACAGAATCATTTCAGACTTATGCTGAGCCCTAAAAGGCATGAGCATCTCACTTAATATAATCATCCAATTTTAGCTCATCCCTTTCCTCCCAACCTGCCAGCCAAAAGAGCCCCCATACCTCCATCAAGAAGGATTGTGTTGGAGTGGGAATATGCCCATGGCATTGCTTTTCTTCCTCCTACAATGCACTTGCTCAGATCCTCTGGTCCAACTAAATTTAACAAATGCTTTAGGGCACAACTGGTGCCAGGAAAAGAGGCCCATCAGCTATAAATGTTCTTGGGAATTCACGCTCCTGCCTACTCACTAATTGCACAGCTGGACCCAACCCAGAGATGTTTCCACCACAACTCAGGGAGCTGGTAAAGCAGATGCCTGATGCTTTTCCAACTGGATTTTGGGCACATGGCTTCAAAAGATTCAGTGGTAAAAGAAAAGTCTGCCTGGCTTTGGTACCAGCAGTCACTGACTACATGAGGCAAAGAACATGATGGAGAGCAAGGAAATGGAGACATGGACTAGGCTGCCCAGAACCAGGGGCAAGAGCACCCATAACGGGACATGCTCCTCTCTCAGCTTTGTTCCCTGACAACAGTACAATCTACCATGTGCATTCAACATAACCCAGTCCAGAGCTGACTCTCCTTAATATGGATTCACCTTCAGCCTCAGTTTCCTGGTCCCTTGCCTGTATCCACAGGCACTTACATCACCAAGGACTGGGTAGATTTCCTGCCTATAGGTCTGCCAATATGAATTTCAGTAGCTGTCTATACGAACCAGTAACACTCAAACATGTACTGAGGTTTTATAAAAACAACATCATGCTGAGGACACTAAGATGTGACCTGAACAATCTCCTCTTAGCAAAGTCTCTTAAAATTGAGGAATTTTTTTTCCCAGAATGAGAACTTCGGTAGTGTTAGAAAAAGAAAAATCAAAGAAACGATTCAATGGACTATAATGAAGAGCAGCTAAGTGCAATCACAGTAAATTGCACAAACTCCATCTCTTCCTTCTCAGAATACGTACAGATGAATATACACATGAGGATATGTATTTTTATATACAGAGAAAACCACACTTCTACACAGAGAGCCACATAAAACAAATATATCGTGGAAACCCTACCTGAGCATGTAGCATCGTTGCCCAACAGCAAGCCCACAGGCCATATTTAGCTGCCAAAATTGTTTTACATGCTCTGTTGCCTTTGCAGAGGAGGAAGGAGGGAACAGTGTTGCCAGAGCAGCACAGACTGATGCTCTTGGGAGATCTGTGCTCCTTGAGCTGCTGTGCAACAGCAGATGGAAAGCAAGAATGAACAGGAAATCTGTATAACATTGTGCTCACAGGGGGTTTAAACAGATTTGCCCACAAGAGTGTAAAAGCTGGGCCAAGCAGAGCCTGCAATGTGTGCACTATGAATGAGATTGGCTTCTCATGGCAGTCACCTTCTAGCAGCTTTCCTTCAGCAACGGGGGACAAACTAGCACTAAAAGATACTTTTTAAAACGAGAAAGATCATAAAAACTGCCGCAGGGGAAGGCTGCAACAGACATACAAGAAAAGAAATTTGTACAGGCTTAGGGTACATTGTGTCTGCTTTAGACCTTTCCAGAAATGAGAACAAGACATTAATCTAATTTACTCAGCCAGTTATATGAGGTTTATTCCTCCTTCATATCACCAGTCTGGCATAAAGCAACTAGAAGTGCGCAGGTAAATCAATCCCACAATTTCCATTTTAGCTTTAACAAGTTATTTTACTGTTTCTAGGTGCTAAACATGTGTATCTGATGACTGCAATATACATTATGCAGCGATGCATCCTGAATAGATATATGAATATTAAAGGTTGCTCTGTTCTGACAGCTTATTCTAGAGCTTGCCTTATGCTGGCTGAGATTTTCAGTTCTTCTTAAATGTAACTTGCATATCACTGTACACTCTCTCCCTCCTTTTGACAGGGTGCCCTTGTAGATGGTAATTTCCTGAGTAGAGAAGAAGAGACTCACCATTCATCCTGGATTGGGTATTCTACAGCAGGACACTTTTGCAGAACATAAATATGTATCACTAGATATCAAGCTGAGGCCTCATTTTTATGGTATGTTCTGATAAATGTGGAGGAATGTTACTTGATGTCATTGTGGCTACAGTATCCTGAAAGTGGTACAAGAGGCCAAAATCAGGCATATTCAGGAGCCCAGTAGAAAGAGTTGCTGCTAACATGGGGTAAATACAAGACAGCGGTAAAAGAGAACCTGCCTTGGTCTTCTCTAAGCGATACAGTAATACTCCAAGTGGGTGTAATAACCACAGCAAGTATCTTGAGGGAGTTATCTATAAAATAGCACTAATTTTGCGCACAATTACCCTAGGACTCCTCAAACGGCAGACTCTTGTCTGCCTCCAGACCACAAAAAAATTCCACTTGGATCTCATCTCTGGCATTTACTGTCTCCCAGATTCCTGTCAGAAAGGATTCTCTCTTATTATTCTGCCATTCTCTTGGGGATTCACCATACCCCCCAGTCCACCAATGTTTCACGGACAGCAGAGCCTGTAAACCACACATAACTCCTATTCACAGACCTCCAAGCATCATACTGCCCTTTGACTCAAGCTAGAAATGCTCGCAGTTTACCTGACAGCAGGATGGATATAGGGGAAGAAAATCAAGTGAACATCACATCAGGCATGGCTGCACAGGGCTGTGAGACAGAGATTTGCTCTTACTCTACTACCAAGCCCAGGCACAGATTGATGTCTTTAGTAAATTAAAAACTACAAGAGCTGAGAGAAGGGACACAGGAGAGCTCAACCTCTGCCAATTTGTGCCTCGTCCATCACCTGTTGCTCTCCCTGAGGGGTTTCATGGACAAACTGTCCTGAGTGGGGAGGATCCCAGCCAGAGTCACCCTCGCCAGCATTTCTTCCAACCATCTTGGCAGATCTGCCCTCCACATTGCAGTTAAATCCTGCATCATTTGAAAGCAGAGGAGAGAAATGAAAATAGATAGAGATGAACATGGGCTGCTGCTTGCACTGTGATGCAGCTATGGAGCACTGCATCATAATGGGATGGGAAAAGACCAGTGACAAAATAACCCTGACATGCTATTAAGGCAATATCCAGGCTCCTTGGTTTTGTTGGCAGACAGCTTACTCCCTGCTCAAGCATTGTTGCGTACCTTGCGTAGGACACGGGCTGAAGCATTTCTGCATGGGAGCAGCTACTGCCCATTTAAAAATGCAATGCTTTTTCACAGGTAACAGAAAGAACTACTTGGGGAAATCCCTTATTGAACCCACAAGATGCAGCTGCCTCATTGCCAGAGGTGTTTTTGAAAATGCCAGCCTACACCCAGAGACTTTCTTAACTGTTTTATTTCCCTTTTGTTTTTAAGAACACATGGGGGAGAGCAGAAGGAAAGAAACAGTTGGAAGGCCTCCGAGTGGAAGATTTGGTGGGTGTACGACAAGATAAAATAGGGGGTCCCTGCAAGAGGCAGAAATAGACACCTGGAGAGAGGGGCTGGAAGCCTGGTGGTGTCAGGAAAGGAACAAATGAGGCTGTAAAAGAGGACAAGAGCAGAGGGCTAGAAAACAGCTCAGAGACCACAGATCTGCAAAGTCCTAAACCCAGCCTCAGATCTTGTCCTGGAACCATTCACTGAACCCAGTCTGGGTGCAGAACAGCCACCCCCACACACATGCAAGTGTTACCAGGGTGGGAAAAGGCGCCAAGATACTCCCCAAGGTGAGAGAAGATCTCCTTTTAGGAGGGGTGATCAACTGGTATTTTGGTTTTGCTGATGGAGGCTGTGGTAGGCTGAAGGAAGCAAACAGCTTCTCCATCTCAAGTGCTAGATTTGTCCCTGTGGCAGCACAGTGGCACAAGGTCCCTGTCACTCTGCCAAGAACTCTCCCTCCTGCTGAATTCAGTGCGGTAGGAAACTCACAACGTTTCTAGGAGATATTTGTTTGTGGTAGTACCAAGGATTCACTTGCTTTACCCTGGGGGAACTTTCAGTCTTTTCAGGCAAAGTCACCAGGCCAAAATTCCTCAGGTCAAGCTGAGCTCCACACTGTACTCGAGAGAAGATTTTGGTTCCCAGCATCCATAAGAGATGCAGCCTATCTTCCCTGAGCTTACAGCACTGGCTCTCTGGAGACAAGCATGAATTTCCTGAGATACTGCAAGTAAATCCATTAATTGTTTCAGAAGCCAAAATTAATTAAAATACAGCCCTTAAAAGAAACTTAGCATCTGTATGTCTTCTCTTTGTTCTGGATGATCTTAAGAGTGAAAATAACAGACTCTACAGATTTGCCATGCAATGAACCTTAATTAAAATCTTTTACATTAGACTGCAATTGAAGAAAAACTATTGTAATTAAGCCAGGTTATTAATAGTTTTATATGTAATTATAATAATAAGATAAGCCAACATGAGACTCAAGCTAACTTTTCTGGGAGGGACTGAGATGGAAAAGGTAGCCCAGCTCATTGCTGCTTTCCCTCTGTCGCAGCCTCCCCATGAGCTCTGCAGTCACAGCTCTGCTGCAGAGAGCAGGCTGCAGCGAGCACTAGTGGGACATCTGGGAGACAACTGTGGCTGTGGGGAGCATCTCACAGTGCTGCTCCTCACCGTGGGTGATGTGGGTACCTCTGGATTCCCTCTTTTCACTGGGAATGTGGTGTTCCCCCTTGTGATTTTTGATAGCTGCTATTCAAACCCTCCCCACCTCTCCTCAGGAAAGCATTCTAGGCTGATATTAAAAGTACTGAAATTCCCACTGACATGTGCAAGTGGCCCATGGTATGTCACTTGGTGTTTTCCACTTCATCTGTTTCTGTTGAGTCACTTTGTTTAACAAAGTTGTGTGATCTCTTTTCTAAGGTTGGCATTCTGCATTTGTGCACTGCTGCGAGGAGAGGTTAGGACAGGTTGCAGGGTTCCTCCCTGGAGAAAGCTGCAGGAAGCACGGAAGATAGGAGTGAATTTATGGAAACTTCTCTGGAACTACAGAGTCACAATGAGACAGCTCTGCAACAGTACTTGTGGGGAATGGCCATCAGTGCTTTCTGATGGCCATGAGAAACAGAAAATCTATGTATGTCTTCGCTGCAACTAAAGCAACCAACTAAACCCAGAACTTAAAATTCAGACCATGTAACTTATTCAGGAGTGGTAGAATTTAAAAGTCTTATTCCCTTCAGGGGACTTTTCTCATTTTAAGCACAGGCAAACAAATTTAGCAAAATAATTTCAATTAAATCTGGGGACAGAGCCCCAAACCTCAAAGCATGTTGCTGATTGTCCCTTTGACAGTGCCAGTGAACAGAGCACCCACATGAAGAATGGGCAAATACCAGGTCAAAGGATGCATTTCTGAGCAAGCATCCCAGACCAGAAATGCAGAGCAGAGATGCTCCAGCTTCATCCTGATCCAAGAGCCCAGAGTGTACTGGAACCTCATAACACTCCAGGCTGAATTGTGGCTGAGTATAGGCAACTGTTCATCTCCTTGGGCTGGTAGATACTTTTTGGCTAGTACCTCATAAAAACTGTAGCAATATCTTTTTTTTAAATTGATCTTTGAAAAAGTTTGCCTCTCTAACTCAGCTAACAGAGTGTCTGTATGTTACAGATCAGTTCCAAGGTCCCTTGTGTTGCATTTACAACCAACCAGCTGGACAGAGCCTTGATTCACTAGGACAGAGCATCGTCCTTTTCACAGAAAGCCATTGCTTCCCCTGGACCTCACACACCACTCCCCAGCACAAACAGGGCACACAGGAGGGGACGCAAGAGAGTCCCTTCAAAGCCTGCTCCTTAAGCCAGACTAAAACATTAACGGAGACACAGCCTGAAAGGACATTTTTGATATAAAGTGGCCTCAGGTCTCTTGGTGTCCTGTACTAAAGATCCTGTGAACTTCAAACTGGGATGAACAAAAAGAAAGTCATTTTTCCCTCAGGAAGAATGGGGTTTCTCTTTATTCATGCAGGTTTCTCTGTGTTTAAGCAGCACTGCTGTGGACTTAAGCAAACATGCAGTTAGCTGCAGCACCAGCCTACACCGAATGCTGTATTACCATGTCTCTCTGGACCTTATAAACCTGCCACACATTTCCAATAGGCCTCAGAAAACATCTTTGTCAAATGGATGGGAAAAAAGTCACACATCATGTGTTTCAGTCCTGGGTTGCAGGACCCCTTTTCTGCCAAAACAGAGCATCGTTTTCTGCAGCAGCTCTAGAGCACAAGACAGCCTGCAGGTTTTTCTGACAGCTGCAGATGCTGTTCCAGGCTCAGCTGTAAAGCACACAGCCCTGGGCTGCTTGGTCAGGGTTAGCTGGGGTATAAAAACCTCTTTCCTCCCTTACTAGCAAGCAGCAGAAAAGCTCTCGCTGCAACAGCTGGTTTGCCTGTCAGTTTGTGGCCACCTGGGCTGCAGGGTGAGCCCCAGAACCCAGAGCAGGTGAAGTCAGTAGTTATCACAGCAGGATCACATCTGGGGGGATAGTACCAAAAAGCCCAAGTTTATGTCTGCCCAGCACAGGACATTCAGGGATGGTTTTCTCTGCCTTCCTGGCCTCGTCAGCTCAGAGCTCCTGCAGTGGCTGGGATGGAGAAGGAAACAGCGTATGGCAAACACACAGGAGCTGCCTCTACAGACACCAGCATTCAGATCCCCATTCAGGGCCTGGATGAAATCAATTTAAAGCACTTCACTGGCACTTGACCTCAGCCCACAACTGGCCAGGATCTGCTTTCAGGAGTTGCTAAGCAGGAAGAGCCTTGAGGCAACTGCCTCCCACTGCGGTGTGTTTGCTGTTGGCAGGAGCCCATGTGTAACCAGCGTCACTCGCAACAGCCCTGTTTTCATAAGCACTTCTCTATTGCATAAACACAACCCATAAACCAGTCTTGAAGATAAAGCTTCCCTCCTCAGGTGCTTTTATCATTCTCAATCCGTTTAAGAAAAAGCATGAAGGATTCATTTTACCCATCAATTTGGATTACATTCTCCTTTTATCAGCATCTTTTCCTTAATGACTTTGGCCATTCGATTTACAGGTCAGCTCAGATACCAGAGAGCTGAGCTTTCTTCACTGGAAACTTCAAAACCTTGTTGGGAGGAAGGAAAAAGCCAGTCACCAGTCACGCATGCTGGACTATTGCAAAGGAGTCATCAATTATGCAGCTTTTGGAATATGCTATGCTACCCACAGCTGTTTGATAGCTGGGCGATATGATTTATGAGAACAGCCAGGATTCAATTACTGATTTCCCATAAATTATCTATACAGTCCTTTCATCCTATGCCAGGTTATAAAGGGCTCTGATGAACAGAGGGGACTGAGGAGGGGGTTCTCTGACCGTGAAATGAACGGGGATTTTCAAAGAGAAATCAAAAGGAAAGAAACAACAAGCGATGTAGCACCGGTGGGAGGTGTCAGACTTTGGATTCATGAGATTGGACTGTCATTCCCAGGCAGGCACAGGAACACTCAGTACAGATGCACTGATTGAGACAGTCTTCAGACTGCCTGTTTCTCCTTGACTTCTTATCATGTGCCTTGGGAGAGCCAGATTACAGCTAAAAGGAAATTGTACTTTTTGCTGCACTTTATAGACCTGTAAATATTATTGAGAGAAATTGCTTAATTTGCCTGGGAAATTTTATATGTACATGCTGACTTTGGTGTGGATTTTGTCAGAGCAGAAAAAAAACAAGACTGACCCTTAAGAATAATAACACCAATTGAACAGACGCTAGCATTGTGGAAGAGTTAAAGTGACCGTCAGTCTTGTTTTGAGGTAACACTGACCATGAAATACCAGAACATCTTAGTTTTAGGAAGTATTTGGAAGGCTCATTTGGAAATTGTGAATGAAGTAGGAAGGAACAGAAGGAGCAAACCTTGTTCTTGTCGCCCCACTGTGCCAATGGCTCTGGCCAAGACTCTTCCCTGCACACAGCCAGTCAAGGACACCATAATGCACATAAATTTATGCTTATTTTCCTTCTGACTTTTCCAGCCAACCTGAAGGGCAGTGAGTGCACATCTCTGACAGCACACCACCCCTGTTACCACCAGCTTAATTTCAAATCTGAGGTTTTTTTATGTAGTCTGTGGCAACTGAAAGTGGAAAACTACCTAATTAGAAATGAAACACACCATCCAGAGGAGATCCCTTGGTTATACTTTAAGGGACTGAAAGAAAAAAAAAAAATGGGGGGGAGAGGTAGACTAAAGGTTAAATAGGAAACTTTGGTAGGACTTCTCAGTGCTCTCAGAGGTTATAAGCAATAATCTTTGCCTCCCTCTATAGCTAATGGAGAAAGATACATCTCTCAAGATCAGTACAACTATCCTTGAAGCCTGGGGTTAGGCATACTGTTTCACTCCCTAGAGTTAGGTATTTGAATTCTCCCTCCTCCCACCATTAGCTTTTCTCCCACCCAAGAAAACTCACACTTACTCTCATGAGGAGTCCATTGTACCTAGGGGAAGTTCAGGAGAATACATCACCATACTCTCTCTTCTGTAGCTCTTTTATTTATTTTCTCTCCTTTCTTGTGACCCCCTTTCCCTGAACTCTTACAGGCCATCCCCATGAATGTAACAAAGGGACAACCAGCACAGCCCTGTGACTCTCTGGACCCAAAATAAGGTGACACTGCAGAGGGGTGCCTGCAAAACTGCAGCCAACACCTTCGCCTCCATAGCACTACTGAAACCAAACTAAACAGCATCAAGAAATAATGCTTCTCATTATCACCTACAAGTGGGTTCCACAATTCAACAGCAAAATACTCACTCTCCATTCAAGCCTGTGGATCTCTTCCACGTGGGGGTATAAAACTCATTGCATCAACAACAAGCAGCAGCTTTATGCTTTGGGAAGCTGATATCTTTTACTGAAAGGCTCCTAGGGAGAGAACTAAGCAGAGCATTGAAAAGTAATAATTTTCATACAGATTTCAAGTTTTCTATCTCTGTTCTACATTTTCTCTGGATTTGTCTTCTTTATCCTATGCCACTTGTTTTATTTTGTGCCACCCTGTGCCACTCCCTCCCATGCTCACACGTGAGTGGGAGGAAGAGAGTGAATAAAGCAGTTGTTTGTCTGAGTGGTTTAAAATAATAGAGTGAAAATTAATGTGGTTCCTTGTTTGGGAAGCAAAATCTCTGGCTGGGGCACCACTATAACAGAGTAGCTGAGCGAAATGGATTTCATTAGCCTGGCTTCCAATCCCTTTACTTAGCTGGCTGGTTATTACACATCTATCCCCTTAATTGTACAAGCTGCTATATAGACAAATAGCAGGTGAGGCCCGTAATGACAGGTTGTTACGGTGCAGAGCACTCGACTGGCAGAGTAATTCTCACAGAAAATTGTCTCTGCCCATCTGAGTAAAAACCCTGCGAGGCCCCGAGGCGCTCGGGGAGAAGCACCAGCCCAGCTGCGTGCTCCATGCACGGGAGTGCTCCTGGCATTGCGTTGGATACAGCCCAAACGTCACCGCCAGCATCAGCAAGGGACAATCCTGCCCCAAAAGCAGCTCACATCTCCACCAAAGGGGAACAGGGTGGGAAATAACCCACTCCAGGTCACAATATCAGGTTCAAAATGTGGAAAACTCTCAGCTATAGTCCAGCACCTCTACCACCACACAGCCCATGAGGTCTGCCCTCATCTAGCTGTACACGCTCAAGAGAGACTTGCAAGCGGTTATCCGAGTCACGGCTCTGGGATCTGGCAACGCACAGTGGCTCATCCCCCAGCCCGTGTATTTTTTTTGATGCACCTTGTCCTCAGACATTGTCCTGCAGAGGATTTTACTGACCAAGGAGCCTTTGGCCAACACACCTCAATACTTAAGAAAGGTCCATGGTTTGCTGATCCAGCACTAGTTCCCCAGGTCTCCCTCCCAGCTTTGGACAGGGAATGGCACATAACCGTAAAGCCCCTCCTCGGGATGACCAGTTAACAGATTTCTTGAATCTCCCTTATTCTCAAGGCTCTTGTTTTCTTCCTGTAAATGTCTGAAATAATTAATTGAAGATTTAAAGACCCAAGTTACTGTAGTGTGCCCAAAATAATAGATGTCTCAGAATTTCAATTACCCTAAATGTAGAAGAGTTGGATCCCGTTTCTGTATCTAATGCGTCACACAGAACCATTACCCCACTATCCATTAATTATAACAAGGTCAGCATATTCCCTGCTGTCTCTTCATGACTGCACAATGAACAAGCACTGCCTCTGCTATGGGGAGAGTCCCATGGCAGATATACAGCCCTCCCACAGGACAGCCAGCTTTGACTACCCAAAATGATCAATACTGCTAGGCTTTAGGAATAAATTTATCTGGACAGAACAGGAGAAGAGGGCAAAGGAGATGAACCTGCCTGTGTGTTTTCAAGCCTAAACAAGTAACACATGCAAAACAGCCTTAACTACACCAAATAATATCTCTAAGAAAAGGAAATTAAAGATCTCTTTAGTCCACAAAATATTTCAATAAATAGGAGAAAGTGTAAAGTAAGAAAAAGAAACAGCAGGGAAACATGAAAGAGATGGTTTGGGCCACCATCATAGTCCAGATCTGCAGCCAATTCTATCATGGCAGGATCTTGAGTATGAAAAAGATACAAGCTGCCTTCTCAAACTCACCCCAGCCCCTTGCCACAAGGAAGAAGTTACCAGGCAAACATGGGAAGGATGTTGGGGAAGAGGTACAGTGTCTCTCTGAGGACCAGCTATTCCTCCAGTTTCCAGATACGGGGTGCACTAATACAGCTAACCAACCCCTGACACCCCCTCCATTTTTATCAAAGCATTGTCTACCTCTCTCTCACACCATTTATGCAAAAATCCTCAAGACCTTTATATGGTCCCCAGGATCTAGCTGCAATATGGCCATTCTGGCACCTCAAGTGCATAAAATGCCCATTCTTTCCTCCTGCCCTTTGCTTTCCCACCTTCTCTGGACTTCCCCTGCCTGGCTTTCATTTTCAAAGATTCCAGAGGTCGTATTTTATTGTAATGGGATTTATTATGATGATGTACAACACCCTTAAGTGCTTTGGTGAAGGAAGAAAGAAAGGTTGTGCTATAAATAAAATTCTCATCTACAATCAAAGGCACATAAATGATGGATGTGTGTGGGTGACTGCACACATGTACCTACAGGCAATTCCTCCACTGCGTTGTAGCTGCACCAGAAAGAACCAAGGCCATCGTACAGATGAAGGTATTTGGCGGTGGCTTACTTCCATGATAAGTTACTTATTAGGGGGATTCCCTCATAAAAACCCACATAGCATCCTCTGGACTAGTGCCAGAAAGACCACTGAAGGCAAAGGAACACCTACAGCACTGTCACAAGACTCAGTACTGTGACAGATGCTTCTTTAAACTGACCTTAAAGACTTGCAGGGACACTGACACAGCTGTTCCAGCTCTGTTCCAGCATTCGTCTCACAATACCAGCTTTCCTACTAACTACTACATCCTTTGCTGTCGTTTCAGCCCATTTCTGGTTGTCCTGTACCTAGCAGAAATGAGGAACAGTGACCATCTTTGTCTCTGCCACTCCTGTTCACTTGTTTGAAGACTGTTGTCATACCTTCCCGTCTGAAAGATTTTTCAAAGCAAGAGAATCATTTGACCTGTGCTCCCAAGCAGAACTGTCCTCTCAGCCTGTAAGAGGAGATCTTCAGGGAAGGTGAAGCACAGCAGTGTTTGATGATCTCCGAAATATCTGTTCGACCTGGTGGGTCCCTTGGTGAGCCAGCCCAAACACTCTTCTTCCCACAAAACTTCTTTCGCATCAGTTCAAAGCTAACCAGGCTGAGAGCCAACAAGTCAACTAGGAGCACCAGCTACAAACACATTGTCCATGTTGTCTTTTCTGCTGTGATTTGACGTCAATGTTTCTGTGTCCATGGCATTTTTGAGTCTTCAGTTCAATGGGTTAATTAATGCTTGTCCCTCATCTGGGGCCTCCGCCCAGTCTAACTGGTCAATACACAGGCTACTCCTGCTAGAATCATTCCCCAAAGTAACATCTCTCAACACATCACCAACTGTTCTTTAAAATAGGGTTAATTGGTTTAAGAGGTGGGAGGAATTACTACACCAGAGAAAGTAAAGGAAGTTTCCAACTCTTGAAATTATTCTCCTTTGAGCTACACCATGAACGAAGGGATCCAGGGGAAGATGATGATACGGAGAAGAAACAAAACAAAGCTAGAATACATAATTAATTAAAAAAAAAGCACAGAGATGACTAGAAGAGGGGGAGGGTATCTATCACACAGCCTTACAGACAGTATTAGCATCTCATTGCCTAATGAGCCATAGATGTAACAGACACACCATGAAAATAAAAGAGGGAGGGAAAAGCAAGCATCAATAAAACCAAAACAGCCACTGAGGCTGCTATCATGCGATTGTTACTTCCCTCACATCCTCTGAACCTTCCCAGCCAGCTGCCCTACTCCCTTGGCAGATGCTTACTCTCCAATTCTCCTCTAGCACTTTATCTCTGCAATCATTCAGTTATCGTTACATCCTGGGGTTTAGATTTGACAGCAGCCAAGGGGTGAGATTCAAGAATGACTCTGCAGGGGTCCTTTGCAAGTGTTAACGTTTCCTTCTCACAGTGCAGAGGGATGCTCCGGCCTTGCTAAAGTTAGGAAGAGAAGGGGCCAGAGCGCAGAGACATGGTGATCTTTACCTCTCAGTACGTCACGGGCGGATTTTCATGCTCAGGAAAAGCAAAAAGACCCATTGATGCCTCTTGGCTTGGGGCAGCATAACCACGTTTGGTAAGACATTCCTTTGGCTTGAGAGTCCTATGCTCACCCACAGAAGCAACACTAAATATTCCAGAACAGCATCCACCGCCCTTGACTGTTATTTCACTGGTACAGCTAGCCTGTTTCTTCATCTTCTTTCTTTTTCCTTCCTTAACCCATCAGTCCCTCTTCCTCATTTTCTTTTTCATCTGCAGCTCCTGCACCTGCCTTCAAGGTTTATTCCTTTCCTGAGGGATTATTTGGAGGTTTGTTTGTGCAGGGCAAACAACATTTCTGTAATAAAGCCTCAGCCACATTGCATTAGTGTCATTTCCATCTGCAGAAGTGAAGTGTCAGCTAATAAAAGGTAGCACAGACCCCTTGGGCGAGATAAAATGAGAGACCAAGAGGGGGGGGAAAAAGAAATCTACTGTCAAAGTTGGAGAAATGATAAATGTCTTTTCAGAAGCAGAAGCACCTGGAATAGCAATAAAGGAGCACTGGGGGAAGGAGAGGGGAAAGGAAGGAGGGGGGTATATTTTCTTTGCTAAGAGAGCTTTGTTTCTTTAAGGTCTCTAACTCAAAAATCACCTGCTACCCATCCTCTCTGTACACTAAGGGCAAAATCCAGCCTGGCTGCACCTCTGCAGGGAGATGTTAATGTTCAATTATTGTTTGCAAGCAGTAACAGCCGGGGGGAGTGGTGGGGGCCGTGCAGCAGGGTCCAGCATGGCAAGCAGAGAAATCACAGGGATGAGAGGAGACAGGGGTGTTGCTGGATGTATCTGAGCTGTAGACCCAAAGGCATTTCTCAGCAGCCAGATACCAGTTTGTCTGTCTAAGCCGTTCCCTGACAATGTCAGATATCCAACAGGTCCCCCCCCATCCAGATGATCTGAGGACAAGCCCCCCAGGGTCTATCACAGGGGACACCTCCCCTGCAGCTTGGGGGCACGTTTATGACCCATTTGGTCCCTGTCTGCTCCCATGACACAGACGGGAGGTGACTGCAGTGCTGCTGGGGCCTCAGTGTTGTCCACTAGTCCTCACCAGCCCCACACGCCGTGCAGTGAAGAGGCACATCAGTGGTCTCCCCTCTCTCCACATCACCCTTTCTTCTGGACAAGGACAAAGAGATCCAGATATTACAGGGAAAAATATTTTTTTTTTAAAAACTCAAGTTTCATCAGGAACAAGGGTGCATTTTATTCCTGCAACTAGAACTTATCTCCCTGATCTCAGATGACCTTTGTCTGGTCTCAGGCTCCAATTCTGGAGAAGTCTCAGCTCTCTGCTGATTTTATCCACAACAATCAAGCGTTCCAGGGCCAGATCACTACCACTCAACTTTTCAAGCAGCTCCCAGCTCCATAAGAGATACACGACCATAAAAGAGCATCCCTGATTAGATTTATGCCAATGCAGCAGCTCTTAATGCCATAATCTATGTAGCAAGTACAGACAAACACAATCACACAAAAGGGGTCAAGGGTGCCATACTCCAGAGCTGTCAGGTCTCCAGCTAGGCCACTGGAGCTATTGGCAGCTGGCGGAAGATAACAACCTTCAGATTTCTTATGTTACCCTGAGGAATGCAGTCAGTCTAGACTACGCCCAAAGGCCATGTTCACCAGGACTTCTGGAGCAGCAGCTACACCTCAGCCACAGGCATTTGTTCTATAATAGCAATGTGCACGCACACACACAGTTTTTCTCAAAGTCTTGGCCATACCTTCTTCACTGTTGCCCTCAGAAACAAAACTGATGTCCATTTTGCTCTTAAACCCACCAGCAATACATTACAGTCAACATTTTGGAAAACAATCACCACAAACAGACCCACCATATAGGTAAATAGAGAAAGTTGTCATGTTTAAAGGCCTCAGGTTTTTTTAATTGATCACCCAAGAACTTAAAGATAAACTGAGGACTTCCCTTTTGATTTTAAGTGGAAATGTTATCACCTGATGGCCACTCTCCTCACTGCTTTGACTACATATGGATTTTTTCCTGCATCTGTATCGAAGCATCATCCCTGGGGGCACCGGCAGGGTTTTTAAGTCTGTGACAGATAACCATGTCCCTCTGATTTCCTGGTTAAAAGCCTTCTAAATTCACCTAGCTCAGCACTCCAGGGAGCCAACTGGATAGCAGTTTGCTTAATAAAAGTTGCCTTTATACAAAGATCTAAATCCTATTTTCCAAGAACTGCCAGAGAATTTTCAGGGTGTAATCCACCTACTGCTGACCCTTCACAGCAAAGAAACTTATGTGTTGCTGGGGGGGATTTTTTCATTTAAGAACAATACAGGCTTTTTGTCTTGGTGCTGGAGAGCACCTGCAGGTTGCCACAGGCAGAGGAAAAAGTTTGGGTAGATTTTTCCACATCTGCTGCACAGCCTGTTATCAATGACAACAGGAGAGAGAAGAGATCACTGAAGAGGCTGTAATTGTTTGAAATCTTGCTCAGGGAAACAATTGCCATGTTCAGCGTAGAAATCTGAATGAACAGGCAGAGCTTGGGAAACCCTTTTTGCTACTTCAGAAGCAGACTCTCCTATGATCCTATCACTGTGCAGAGCATCCAAGTTGCTCCCAGGCAAGCCTTGGGGACTCCCAGCTGTGCCGAGACATATCCGTTCTGATGTGAATATGCCACTCTCACCCTCCTGCCATAAGAAACGGTCACCTGGGTAAAAATGAGGCTGGTATGACAGGAACGATTAAAGCTGGGAACAAATATCCATCAATGATTCAAAATATTTGAGGAAGATTTGCTCATCTCTAGGGCCCNGAGGAATGCAGTCAGTCTAGACTACGCCCAAAGGCCATGTTCACCAGGACTTCTGGAGCAGCAGCTACACCTCAGCCACAGGCATTTGTTCTATAATAGCAATGTGCACGCACACACACAGTTTTTCTCAAAGTCTTGGCCATACCTTCTTCACTGTTGCCCTCAGAAACAAAACTGATGTCCATTTTGCTCTTAAACCCACCAGCAATACATTACAGTCAACATTTTGGAAAGCAATCACCACAAACAGACCCACCATATAGGTAAATAGAGAAAGTTGTCATGTTTAAAGGCCTCAGGTTTTTTTAATTGATCACCCAAGAACTTAAAGATAAATTGGGGACTTCCCTTTTGATTTTAAGTGGAAATGTTATCACCTGATGGCCACTCTCCTCACTGCTTTGACTACATATGGATTTTTTCCTGCATCTGTATCGAAGCATCATCCCTGGGGGCACCGGCAGGGTTTTTAAGTCTGTGACAGATAACCATGTCCCTCTGATTTCCTGGTTAAAAGCCTTCTAAATTCACCTAGCTCAGCACTCCAGGGAGCCAACTGGATAGCAGTTTGCTTAATAAAAGTTGCCTTTATACAAAGATCTAAATCCTATTTTCCAAGAACTGCCAGAGAATTTTCAGGGTGTAATCCACCTACTGCTGACCCTTCACAGCAAAGAAACTTATGTGTTGCTGGGGGGGATTTTTTCATTTAAGAACAATACAGGCTTTTTGTCTTGGTGCTGGAGAGCACCTGCAGGTTGCCACAGGCAGAGGAAAAAGGTTGGGTATTTTTTTCCACATCTGCTTCACAGCCTGTTATCAATGACAACAGGAGAGAGAAGAGATCACTGAAGAGGCTGTAATTGTTTGAAATCTTGCTCAGAGAAACAATTGCCATGTTCAGTGTAGAAATCTGAATGAACAGGCAGGTCTCTGAAGGAACTTGGGAAACCCTTTTTGCTACTTCAGAAGCAGACTCTTCTATGATCCTATCACTGTGCAGAGCATCCAAGTTGCTCCCAGGCAAGCCTTGGGGACTCCCAGCTGATGTGAATGTGCCACACTCACCCTCCTGCCAGAAACGGTCACCTGGGTAAAAATGAGGCTGGTATGACAGGAACGATTAAAGCTGGGAACAAATATCCATCAATGATTCAAAATATTTGAGAAAGATTTGCTCATCTCTAGGGCCCAGAAAACCACATTGTACAAGGCTGCTTTTCACAAGAAGAAATTCACACTGGGACTTCAAGCTTCTGAAACATATGCAACAGATTATTAACAAATGTGAGTGGAAGGGTAGCTCAGTTTAATGTCACCCTTGTATACACACGGGCTTCCAGCCTTTCTTCACAGGAAGATTATCCTCCCCACAAACAGATACTGGAAGTCATCCAAGAATTTAAGAACATTCTTTCATTCACAGGTGTTTTTGGAGCTTACAACAGCAGTGCTTATTCTGGAAGATGATGAGGGAGAGAATTGCCTTGGCCCTTCAATCAACTTTTGCCCATTTCACATCAAATTGCAATCCGATAACGCTCAGTACAAACTGGAATGCTCTAACACAAACAGAAAAGGCTGCAGCAGACAGAAGAAACACTGATGACACAAATTAAATGGAAAGACACTGAAGCACACAGTGCACATCATTGTCCTGGTGGACAAGTTGAACATGAGCCAGCGGTGTGCCCCCATGGCAAAGTCCACCAGAGGGCTGCCAGCAGACGGAGGAACATGTGGTCAGTCCCTTCTACCCAGCACTGGTGAGACACATCTGGAGTTCTGTGCCCAGTGCTGGGCTCCCCAGAACAAGAGAGACGTGGATGTACTGGAGGGAGTCCAGCAAAGGACCATGAGGATGACTAAGGGATTGGAGCACCTGATGGACAAGGAAAGGCTGGGAGAGCTGGGATTGTTTAACCTGGAGAAAAGAACATTCAGAGAGACCCTACTGATGTGTATCGCTACCTGATGAAGAAGGTAAAGATGACAGGGCCAAACTCTTCTCGGCAGTGGCCAGAGTCAGGACAAGCGGCAAAGTACACAAACTGAAATACAGTAAATGAGACCCTGCAGTGGCTCTTGCCCTTCCAAAGCAATAACCCATGCAGCAGCAGAGATTATCTCATGATCATGGCATTGACACTAGAGAAATCAGCGCCTAATTCCCATCTCCATTTCTCACCAAGCCATTTCCTGGGGTCAGAAATAGGGATGACAAAGTCCCTGTTCTTCTTGCTCAGAGGTCCAGGACATGAGGTTGAACTCACCAGCAAAGCTTCAGCAACAGCAGACAGAGAGGGACAGTATCTGAAAATGCATTTGCCTGCTGACAGCAGTCTAACAAAGGATCATTACAAAGACATGCAGAATCTGTGACAGGGATGCAGCGAGTTAGTCTGGGACAGAGAGACCTTAGCTACAACAGCAGGATAGAGAAATGAAGCTAAAATCCATAAGGGGAAAAAAAATTATGACCTGAGTGATACCAATTCTGGAGGGACTGAGGAAGAAAAAAAACTACAAAGCTACTTAAAACAGTATCAAATACACAGAACAAGGGCCATGAACTTAAAGATGTGGAAAGGTTGTCTCACAAAGGAGCAGAGATGGAAATCAAGAGAAGGAAAAATGAAACAAGTGCAAAGGAGAGAGCAATAAGAGTGAGCAGGATAAAAAAAAGAAGCTGGACAAGAATATTGACGAGACAAAAATACGGATTCTGTGCTTCCCTAGCCAAATAAGATTGGAAACAGTGTACCAGCTGGGGTTTGGGGAGGACAAAGAAAGCTCAGGCAGGCCATCCATGGCTCCCTCTCCTCCAGACAAAGGCTAGGGATTGCTCACATATATGATGTTACATTCACAGCTGCTGCTGCAAGGTGTAGATGTTTGACACCTTACTGCATGTAGCACAAAAGAGGGGAAAGTGAGTCACACCAGGGAAGAACCAGATTTTTAACATCTAGAGGCATCTTAAAAGTATTTCACGTGTGCAAATAGTGCAATGGCTCTGCAAATAAAGAAGTTTTTTGCTGTCTTGCTGTTTTTTCAATGGCAAAGAAAGATGGTCTGTGCCACCAGGGTTTTTTATGCTCACTTATTGAACCCCAGCAGAGCCCCACTCACCCCAAGAGCTCAGATATGCCCCAACACCTCTAGCAGCCCAGGTTTCCCAAGTGAGTGCCAACACCTAAGAGAAGGGAGAAGAAACAGGATTTTCTGCTCTGGGACAACTTGATTGTCCTAAAGCCAGTGTTGAGTAAATGACATAAGCTGTTTTTTCTGGCCTGAGAGAGGATGCCTTCTCTCCTCTGCATATATTTCATCAGATCTAAATTACTGCTGTTGCCAAGACATTTGAAAGCAAATTGCCAAATGTTTCAATCACTTTCCCCAGCTACTGAATCCCCAACAGGATCCAGCACCCAGCCTGACTCACTGAGACATAATTTGCAGGCACATCCTATCAAAACACAACGAGAGGGAGAAACAACATATAAGCCAGAAAATATTTCACACAAAAACCTCAGCAAGACTTAGCAGAGTCAATCCTCTTCATTCAGAGGTAACTTCCATATTCATTTAGACCCAAAAAGTATCATGAGGAACAGGAAGCAGCAATTAGAAGGTGTAACCACAGCGTGAGAACATGGGTGTTCGNATTACTGCTGTTGCCAAGACATTTGAAAGCAAATTGCCAAATGTTTCAATCACTTTCCCCAGCTACTGAATCCCCAACAGGATCCAGCACCCAGCCTGACTCACTGAGACATAATTTGCAGGCACATCCTATCAAAACACAACGAGAGGGAGAAACAATATATAAGCCAGAAAATATTTCACACAAAAACCTCAGCAAGACTTAGCAGAGTCAATCCTCTTCATTCAGAGGTAAATTCCATATTCATTTGGACCCAAAAAGTATCCTGAGGAACAGGAAGCAGCAATTGAAAGGTGTAACCACAGGGTGAGAACATGGGTGTTCAATATCATCCCATGTCAATGGCTCTGACAGGACAAAGCTTGGGAGAGGATTTTAGCCCCAGATGGAGAAAATGCTGCTCTAGTGAATCACAACACTGGGAAAATTAATTAGCTACTGTTAAGTCAGCTATAAGCATACACACCTCCCTGCACATCCAACCTTTTGTTGTTATTACAGAATTGCAATATAATCTGCCATCGCAGCCTTCCCAGAGCAAGACCAGGACTGAAATAGCAGGGCCTCTGGCTATGGAGAGTGTGCTGCAACTGTAAATGTGCCCAGGGAGGCTGCTGCAGCCGAGAACCGAGACAAACCCCTCCAGCAGCCTGGTCAGAGGGATCTTATCTTCCAAAGAAGGTTTTTGACTGTAAGGGCAAGAGGCATCCAGAGTGGAAGAGGGAGAAAGAGATGAATTTGGGGATAAATAGACTGTACAATTTCAGGAGAACCAAAGAAATCAGAAGCAGAGTACCTGCAGGTCAAACCCAGAAGACAGTAACTGAGCTGCAGGCTGGCTTAGACTTGCCGATGCCACAGGCTGCAGCTTAGTCACATTTGCAGACTTGAACAAGAGATCAAAGTGCACTGAGAAGGTGGGCCAAGTATTTTTCAGCTAAGGGAAGAGAAATCTCTTGCCTGTGACAGATGAAATGCTAGAGTTTCAAGCCCGACTACAGAATTGCCTTCTCTTCAGAAAAGACAGAACTGAGAGTGCTTCTGGTTTGGACTGCTCTGGGTGGGGGTCAGTTGGCTGTTCCCAGCCACTGGCAGCCTGGACTGCTGGATACCAGGATGGGCATGCATTCACTGTTGAGTAAGATGTGGATGTTGATCTACCTGCATCAGGAGTCTTCCAAACTCATGGTGTGTGATTACTGTTTCCAGAGTGGGGTTCCCAGCTTTCCAGCTTTTGTTTGTCATAGCACTGAGGAGGACATCTGGCTGAGAAGTCTTTTCAAAGCTTCCTAGGCAGGTAAAAAAGGGATTCAGGAATAGCAGTCTCCTTGCATTGCAGCAGTCTGTTCACCATGCCCTCCCTCCCTCCTTCTCTTGCTGTCTAGATTTTGGCTAACTCTGTGCACCCTTCACCAGGAGGCAGCCATCCAGCTCTGTCCAGCACCAGTGTGCAAACATGCTGACATGCAAAGTGCACGTTTCCCCGCTTGCAGGAAACACGCTGGGTAACAAAAGAGTCTCCCAGCAGGAGGAACAGAACCTTGTGCGCCAATTGCCTTGATGCACCATGGAATCAAACGGGGCAAGAGCACAGCAGCAGACACAGCAAAGCTGAGCTTTCCTGCCAGCCCCTGCACTCAGCTTAATACTGCCTTCTAATGAAGTCATTCTGGTCTGCGAGACACACAAGCAGATGGGCTGTCATTCAGGGGCTACCGTCTGCACCATCCATTCCTTTGGGTTTGAACTTATTAAGGTCGGTGTTTTACAAATGCAATCAAGGAAGCAAGCTTGAGAGTTATTATGACAGCAATAAAAGTGTGTCCTGCTTCATCAGCACTTTTGAAAAATTAGTTTAAATATCCTCAGTGGCAAACGGCATTTAGTGCTGCTCAGTGCAGGAGAGGGAGGCAGGAAAAAGAGACTACACAGGATTTTTAAAAATAAAACTCCAAGCAAGTTTGGCACAATGAGTAAATCACAAGTAACTGCCTCCCTACAGGGCCCCAACTGCATGACACTCCTTCCTGATATAAACCAGTGCCATATCTAGACAAATAGGAAAGCCATGTCAGCTCTTGCTGCATAGTTTACCTTATTCCTAGGTATTACCAGGACTAGCATCTCCATCTCTTCAGACAGGATCTCGCCTTACGCTGCATCACACAGCAACACAGTGGGTTTGTTGCTTACAATGCCACCATAGCCATCCACCAGGTCCTACAGTGCCCGATATCGTATCATCATTCCTATTTTGCATCTTCTTTCCCTGTACTGCCATGAGGACTTGAGTACAACTTCCATGGTGAACCTTAAAAATCAATTCCAGTTATAGAACCTCATTTTCACTTCTTCCAAAATATTTCCTTTCTAGATAGACATTCAAATTTTGCTCCAAAATGAGTTTTCTCTTCGTTTCTTCTTTTAAACAAGATTATATCAGATGATTTTCTAATTTGTGAAAGGGTCTGGGGAAGAAAGAGGGAAGAACAATATAAAATCTCACAACTTTTCTTTAAAATAGCCAGCCATACAAATAAATAATAACTAAACAGCATCATTCAGTGGAAAAAAAATGCCTCAAGGCTTGAAACTGGGCAGCATAGTCCTAAAATACTGGGCAACTGAAGCAAAAAGAAAATAATTCTGCATCAGCTCTCCAGAGCATCCTTCCACAGCAACGGATTTAGTTCCCTCCTTGCAGGGAGGAGAAATCACACCCCCGTATCGACCTCGCTGCACACTCTCCCTGCCAAACCTTATAAGTTCATGGTCTGCTGTCCCTGGGCTGCCGCTGGGCCAATTTGAATGAGGAAAACTGTAAATGTCACAACGAAACATGTATTCTCCCAAGGCAAATAAAGCTTAGGATTTGTAAGAAGAGAAAATTACACCCACAAAGCAGTTGCAAACCAGCCCCATTCCAGGCCCTTTGTAGGTCTTTTTGCCTGGCAAGTATTTGGCAGATTCAAAGCTTTCCTTTAGACAAAATCTAGTGTTTTCTTCCTTTACCAGTATGAAGTTAAAGCCCTTATGGTACAAAGGGTGCTGTCACCCTGATAAGGCAGGACAAGGGACACCTCCTTCTTGAGGTGGAAATAAGGCTCCTTCTTCCCGCCCATGGCATTAAAGGGCTGAAAAGCCCACATGCTTCATTAGACACCAGCAGCGTAACTGGGAGACCAGACACAGCTTCGCCCCACAGGACTGGAGGCATTTAACTGGGATGCTGGAATTAGAAATAGTGACTGGTCACCCTGGGCCTGCCCTAGAGCGGGGAGATGTCTCCAAAGGATGACGCACTCCACTGGGGTCTCAACCCCATGCACGTGCCTTTCACACTCCCCAGACTGAAAGGGGAGGTTGTGTGGAGGCTGACGTAGATGTTTCAGGATCCAAGATTGATGGGCTGAACCAGGGGTATGAGATATGGGTTTCTGATGTGAAGTTTCAAAGGAGTAGGGAATCTCTCCTGACCCAGGGGAGCAGCAGCTAATGACTCCCCCAATTAAAAACAATTTTACTTTACCTATTTCTATGGGAACTAACCAGCACTTGTTTACATACAGACCCATTGCTGGTCAGGGACCAGCAGACTCTCCATAGCTGCATCAGCCCCATAAATAATCAGGGTCCAAATAAATAATTCCCATTAATTGGCACAAGCCACCTAGCCCACACTGCACCCAGAAGAGCCCATCATCTTTCTGACTGCATATCTCCTTTCCTCTCGGGCTTTCTCTAGTACAATTTCAAAGGCTAAAACTCTCTCACTATGGCTCAGGTAATGGAGAATAAAATGGGAAAAACATATATCAGTGCCTTGTGACCAGTGTCTCAACGCTACGCACAGTCAATCATAAAGTGTTTAATGAGACCCTGGAAAGGGTCAAAACTGCCTTGTGATAAATCATTTGTTCGCTTGCTTCCTTAAAGTTGTTCTTCCAGACCAGTGATGCTCTAGGTAAGGTTTATGGTGGATATTTTTACCCTCTCCGTACAAGATTGCCCGGCTCTGGTAGACACATCCTATGATTCCTCCAGCAGCACAGACAGAGCTAATGAGGCAGCTGTGCTGCAGAGCTCAGCTCGGTGGCCTCAGGAACAGGCTGGGACAGTGAAAGGACAAGCTGGTGTGGGGCATGATGTGCCTACCCCATCCCTCATTCCAGAGGAAAGACTAATTTCTCCCCTATTTATTCTTTAGTTCCTTTCCTCCAAGAAATAAAATCTCTTTACATTTTTCACATCAGCTTTCCTCACGCTGTTGTTCCAAGGCTCAGTGTGTACCTAAGCTCAAAGCTCCTGAGATCATGTGAAGGTACGAGATTACTTTCAAGCAAGCAGTAAACTGGGAATGTGATAAAGGTGCTCCATGGTGTAAAGGCACAGTGTAGGACAGGTGATTATGCAAAACCAGCCCCAACCTGAACAAACTACAGTGCACGTTATCACAGTGCCGTTCGGGTAATGTTGAGCCATGCTCTGCTTTTATGGTCTTTCCCGCCACAATATTCCAATTTCCAAGCTAAAGAAACAACCCTAACAAGAAAAAAGTGAATTTCAGTGCCAGTGAGGAGGACAAGAAGTAAGGCATAGGGAGATATGTGTATGTGTCCCAGAAGCTGCTCTCCAACCCTCCAAGCTCCTTTCCAGTGTGCCTGAGGTGCCCAGAAGTTTATCTGAGGGGAAAAAAAAAATTAAATAAAATTTAAAAGAACAGTGAATCCATTCTGTTTTCCCAGAACTTCCCCATGTATAAATCTTGGCACGAACCCCTTTCATGAAGCTACCATACTGCCTTCAGCAACCAGCAAACTCCTCATGTCTCTGGAGACTTTTCATCTACATCAAGGCTCCCCCAGTACGAGTGCTCCAGCCAAGGAAAAAGTTTCCCTGTGTCCTTCCTCCCCCTCACTCTCACATTCTGGACAAGCCATAGCTTGGCCCTGAAGCTGTTGCTGTGAGGAAGGAGTTTAGGCGATGCAAAACTGATTCAACAGCCTGGCATCTCACACGGAAGCACTAGGCAAACGCGACTTTTATTTACTGGGAGAGAGGAGACTCGGAGGTGACCAAGGTAAAATATAACTCTAAAGAGAAATCATGAGATGGTACAGAACTATTTGGCGCTGTGCCAAATGTGAGAAGCAGGTGGCATAAATGAAAAAGCTCGGGAAAGGTCAAGCCTTGGAGGAATTAAGCAAGAATCTCTTTGTGCAGGGGAGAACTGATCTGAAACAGCATCTTGCCAGAGGCAGCCAGGGAAGAAAAATCAAGTAAATAGCTTTGAAGGAATTGGAGAATAGAATTCATCTCATTTTAAGCATAAAAATAAAGAAGTATGTAACCTAGGTTTGTCATCCAGGCTCCCTCAACAGTAGAAAGAGAGAAAAACACATCAGCAGGCAGGTAACGCTGGTTATCTGTGAAGGCACCCGTTAGCATGAACCCAGGAGCTGGCTCAAAGGTTCTCAGAGAACTAAAGCTAGCTGAGGAGAACCCCAACCTTAATCTGCCGAGCTCCTGAGAAGGTGACAAACATTTGCAAACGTTTGCCAATATTAGTTTAATGAGGGGTCTCCCTGGAACGGTGCCCCACCAACAAGTTTTAAGAGAGACTCTGCAGATGTGAGGCTGGCCACATGCCAACCGCAGCTTCCCAGCAAAGCTCAGCAAAAATAAAACAGGAAAACCAAGATGGTCTTTACTAGCCTTTAAACACCTGAGGACTTTATTGAACAAAAGATGGAAAAATACAAGGAAAAATGATGAATGCTAATGCAATAAATGAAGAAAATACATTATCTTCAATTCCTCTTTGCCTGGATCTATAGTAATTTCAGAAGGAGCGATTGGGTTATGAGATAAATTTAATTTATTCCTGATAAAAGAACTGCTACATTTCTTGACAAGTGTTCTTCAATATGCCACCTGGGTAGTTCTAGTAACAGACAATAAAAATGAAATATGATAGGATTCCTAAGAAGAACCCAGCAGTTAACAGGGGCAACAATTTCACAGCTCTTTCTTAAGAGGGAGACAGGTTTCCTAGGGATAACAAGACAGTTTTAATCAGTCCCTTCACAAAGTGCGTGGGTAAGTTTCTAGGATGTTGCTTTATTCCTGTCTTAGCTGTAGATGTTACTTAAGAATCAGCAAAGTAAAACCAGAAGCATATAGCTGGATGAAAGCAAACTGCCTCTGTAGATAAGGAGCAGTGGAAAGTGATGGTGTAGGGGACCACAGAAGGAAAGAAAGGGTGAGTTTTATTGTAAGCACCCAACGCTCAGCAGCTGCAGAAAGAAAAGGCACATCACCATCGTGCTTCAGGATCCAGAGTCAGAAAGAAGAAATTCTTTCTCTGCCACTAGACAGCACTACATTGGAAGCAAAGGGTAAAGTATTTTCAGGCTTTCCCTTATCCTACAAATTTATCATTCTGGAAACTAGTGTTACTGAACTGTCCCAGACCTAGCTGTTATCTTAGCTACACAGATGTAAATGTGGCATTAGCTGTCTGTGACCCGTGGACTGAGCCTGGTCATAAACCCATGCTGTTCCAAAAGCAGCCTGGTCTTGCACAGCCCAAATTCCCTGTTAGATCTCCACGGATTTACTGTCCTAACAGAGCTCCTCCACCACTAAAACCCCAGTATAATCAGACTGCACAGGAGCCAGGGGAACCTCTCTTTACTGTTGTCTGCAGCCAACAGAATAGAAACCCCGTTGAAAGCGGCAGCGATTATGCGATAGATAAATCACAGGGAGAATATTTTCTCTCTTCCCTTTGCACAGATCCCATACATCACCGTGACTCAGTGCAGCTCTCTCAGTGGGGACAAATTCCAACTTCTAATGTACTTTCCATCTGATTCCTCTCTGGTAACAGATGGGTCGCTGTCCTGAGATATTGCATTTTGATCTTAACATATTAAACAGCTCTGTGTTTCAGAACAGTTGGATTAGTACTGGGTCCCCAAATCACATTTCAGTGGTTTGAGTTGCGCATTTTACCACTGATGAGAGAAAATCCCTCTAGTCCAAGGGCTATCATATTGCCTCCCCTCTCCTCTAGTATTTCTGGTTGTATCACCAATCTTCCTAGATGTGATAAATCATGTAAATTTAATTTACAGATTATACCACTGCCTTCGAAGGCAGACAAGGTTAGCTCTCTGCTTGTAACCTGCCTGCTAATCTTATCAAATTCCTCCTTTCCCACTTGGCTGGAACTGTTGTTGGGGAGTGGGGGAAGAGCAATATCTATTCAACAAAGTGTTTGGGACTTTTATTGGACACTTGCAGATGGCATCCTGGCTGCTGTCCAAATTCTCATACTGCTGCATAGGGACAAACGCTGGAAGCCTGAAGATTTTCATAAACCCACCGTATTGCAAACTTTATCTCAGCAGTACAAAGATGGTGCTACCATTTCCAAACTCTTTCTAGTCTTTCTCCTCAGTTACAAATTTATCTCAACTATAACATCTTTCCAAAGACTAAGCATTCCCAAGACCAAGCATTCCCAAGACCATCACACTACCTCCTTGTGCATGTTTGTGATTGTTGCTGCCTCCTTTCTGTAAAACTGGAGGTCAGCACTCCTTCACTAAAGCACTAGCAGCTCTGCAGAGGAGATGTATGAAATAGAGGAATTCCTCCTACCCACAAGAAAGCACTGTTTCTTGCCTGTAAGGAGAGCCTTTGTCCCCAAGCTGAGGGTTACAAACAGTGACCAAACACATTACCCAGATAATTTTTCCTTTACCTATAAATTCCCTTTCTAAGGAAACATACAGCATCAGCAGGGGATTAAAATCATTTGTTTCATGGGCATCCCAGGTGGCTGTCTTTCATCTGCTTTCCTAATATTTCCTTTAGGCTTGGATAGTTTTTATTGGCTTTTTTTCCTCTTTCTCTTTCCTACGCCTGAACAGTTCCCGGCTTTGGCAGGCACAGAAACCGCAGTTTTATGACAAGCATTTTTTAATGTATCAAAACATGTTCTTTTGATTCATTTTTTAAAAAGTAAATTCTACTCACTCAAGGTTAATAACTTCCCCACTTCAGCTGAATGTAAGAGTTCCAGATGCTGCTGAGAATTTTAAACCTCTCATCTTCAGAAATTAGAAGGGCAAAACCAGCAACTTCTCAGATACCCCCTAAAGCAAGAGAAATTGCTGGACCCTCCAAGGGGTGGCCCAGAGGTTAGTTAATGCTGACAGTTCAATATGGAAACCAGGAAACCATTCAGCCTGACAAAGAAAGAGCCTCAGCCAGAATCCTGCATATAGCTGTGATTTGTCCACTTTGTGTCTGATAGTAATAGAGCCTATTTTAGGGCAAAGCCCCCAGAACTCAAGATCACTTTAAAGTTAGGTGTCCAATGCTTCACAGAACCCAGCAAGGACAGCAGGACCACCCCTTCATGCTCCTTGTCCCTTCCCAAGAGCTCTCTGTGACCTTTAATTCCCCTACAAGAAAGTACCAGAAGCTTCATTTTAGCAATGCCACAAACAACAACTCAACCAGCACAGGAGTTTTAAGTAGTACTTCAGAGCCCAGAGCCCTCCTGGGAGCCGAGAGCAGTTCTCTGGACTAGAGGCAGAATGGGATGGAGCCAGACAGATGCTCGGTACAACAGCAGCTAGCAGATGGTGAATAGGGGAATGCAAGAGGGCTATATAAGAAAAAGCTCACCTTCTTCATTTTTGTTATATTTTTATACCCAAACTTGCTGAATTTAATTATTTGTCCTGTTACAGAAGGACACACTGTCCAGGTACAAGCTTCCTGAAGAAGAACTTGTACTGCTAAGAGGGTCAGCTATACATGAGGTTTTTTAGAAGCCAGTAAAAACTATCAATCTGTTTTCTAACCTAAATAAATAACAATGACCACATGCACCCTCCAAGCCACAAAAACCTCTACTACATATGAATGTTTAACTAATCCAACCCATGATGGATCAAAACATTTATTTTGTCAGAAACAGTTTCCTCAATTTCTACACTCAAAACACTAGTGGGAGGACACCACTCAAAGTACCTCTAAATGTTTTGCTGATGGGGAAACCAAGTTGCCATTGGAGTGAGGGACAAAAAGAAAAACCACCCAGGTGCTGGGCAAAACCCAGTTCAGAGCTGTAATAATTCTTAAAGTGACGGATTAACTGAACACGCACACACAAAGAAATCATTTTCTACAGCAGCTTCTGCCCTTGTAAACAGTCACAAATTCAGCACCACCGAAGTTCATTAAAAAAAGATCTTTTTCCCATTTTACAGCTAGAGATGCTGAGGCACAGAGCAGTGAGACACTCATCACATCCGACATCTGCGTGCCCCTTCCTCCCTCTCTAGCAGAGCATGGTAAGGAGACAGAGAAACTCTTCCCAGGCAGGCTGTGCCTCTAGTAGGTGCAGAATCATCAAGGCAATGATATAATGCACTGAGCACAACCAGGAGTTCCACAGAGAGCAGAGGATTCCTCCTACCTCCTGAAAGGGAGACAGTTGCCAACAACTGTCAGGGACAAAGCTCTACATATGGTAACACACACACAAAAAAAAACCTCTGCACAAAACACCAAGTGCATTACCCTGGAACACCCTGGAGACACAGCATTTTAGGAGGAACAAGTCCTGTTTCTACCTAGCACGTTGGATAACTTGGGGACAGTTTGAGAATATAATTATCTGGAAGCTGACCCTGCTGGGGAACANAACAATGACCACATGCACCCTCCAAGCCACAAAAACCTCTACTACATATGAATGTTTAACTAATCCAACCCATGATGGATCAAAACATTTATTTTTTCAGAAACAGTTTCCTCAATTTCTACACTCAAAACACTAGTGGGAGGACACCACTCAAAGTACCTCTAAATGTTTTGCTGATGGGGAAACCAAGTTGCCATTGGAGTGAGGGACAAAAAAACACAAACAACAAAACCCAGTTGCTAGGCAAAACCCAGTTCAGAGCAGTAATTATTCTTAAAGTGACTAATTAACTGGATACGCACACACAAAGAAAATCATTTTCTACAGCAGCTTCTGCCCTTGTGAACAGTCACAAATTTAGTGCCACCAAAGTTCATTAAAAAAAAGATCTTTTTCCCATTTTACAGCTAGAGATGCTGAGGCACAGAGCAGTGAGACACTCATCACATCCGACATCTGCGTGCCCCTTCCTCCCTCTCTAGCAGAGCATGGTAAGGAGACAGAGAAACTCTTCCCAGGCAGGCTGTGCCTCTAGTAGGTGCAGAATCATCAAGGCAATGATATAATGCACTGAGCACAACCAGGAGTTCCACAGAGAGCAGAGGATTCCTCCTACCTCCTGAAAGGGAGACAGTTGCCAACAACTGTCAGGGACAAAGCTCTACATATGGTAACACACACACAAAAAAAAACCTCTGCACAAAACACCAAGTGCATTACCCTGGAACACCCTGGAGACACAGCATTTTAGGAGGAACAAGTCCTGTTTCTACCTAGCACGTTGGATAACTTGGGGACAGTTTGAGAATATAATTATCTGGAAGCTGACCCTGCTGGGGAACATTTACCTCCCACCCAGGGCATTGCTTCAGAGCTCTTCTACTTATGACAAGTAAGGGGCAAACATTTGCATCTAAACATATTGTATATTTTTTAAAATTAAAAAAAAAAAATGATATTTTCAATTTTTTTTCAACTTTTTTTTTTTTAAATATACAAACAAAATCTCCAGGTGGAACAGGTTTTCCCTTCAATAGGAGCAAAATTCTTTGTGTAGGTATGAATTTAATTCAATGAGAGTGGAATGAGGCCCCAGTTCAATATCTTAAAGGAATATTGAGGAATTACAGGATTATAGTAATTCACCTCTAATTCTAATTAAAGGATTAGGGGCAAGAGGAGTGTTTTTCAGAGTGTTTTTGTTTTAACAACATAAATCATACTAAGGGCATCTGAAACCAGCCTAAATTCCTTTCAAGTCCTCCAGACCAGTATTTTCTGCTGGCTAAACCCAGTTTTAACAAATGCAGCCATTCAATGTCATTCTGGGCACCACCGGGCTAACAGAGATAAGTAGAACTTAAACCAGATTAATAGATCCTAATATCTGCACTTCATTAATTCCAGCATTTGGGTTACTCTAGACAAGCCCCCTGTATCTGCTGGCAGTGCACTGCATGGCCCAGGGTGGAAATGGTTCCTGGAAACCCTGAAACAATGATGGAACTCAAAGCACGGTCAAGACTTTAACACAAAAATTGCCAATTCTTTGCTATAACTTTTTGATGCCACTGGGAAGCAGTGATGCAAGCAAGTTCTTCTCTCTCTGTCAACACAGATCAGTCTCTAGGTCTCAGTCCTTATCTCCAAGTTCAATGGCACAGACCCATGTCACTGAACTGTCTCCTCAGGTGATCACTGCAGCTGTGGTCAGCAACACTATGTCCCATGGGTGTAGGTAACAAAGTTCCTCTTCTCCAAACACTATGCTATTAACACTCATGAGACAATAATCCTTGTAAACTTCCTTTTCCTCCATTCTAGGAGGAATTATATTTGTCCTGGCCTTGTTCTAGCAAATATTTACCATCCTATGTGCACATACTTTAAAAAAATGCCTAGCAAACCACTCAACTGAAAATGATTTCCCCCGAGGAGGGAACAAACCCGTGCCAGATGTGAGTCACACTGTTCACTGCGCTCCTGGAAGGCACTTGGATTACTGCGATGTTGAGGACAGTGAAGGAACTGAGATGGGACACAATTACCCATGTTACATTAAATTAATTTTCATTCTGTTTTCCTCCCACATTCATTGCTGCAAAAACAGAAGAAACAAGGCTTCATGGAAGTGCTTTACCAGGTGAGAGGAGAGAGTAGTAGTACTAATACCAGAGTTTTGTTGTTTAAATTCATCCTTGCTCTTTTTCAAAACTTCTGCATACCAGCAATTTGTATAAGAATTTTGGTTATTGTTATAAATATATTACTGCTACTTTTTTTTTTTAACATCTTCTTTATAGGACTTTACTTTTAGCTGGTCTCAGCACTATCTGCAACCTTTTTATCTTAACAGATTCACTTTGGGAAAGCTATTTGCACAAAACTGATTTCTATGTTTCAGTTTCAATGAAAAGAAATGCTGGATCTTTTTTAATTTGTGCTTTGGAATTGTTTTATTTTATTCTGGAACATATTTTACTCATTTGTATTACTTCCACTTTTCCATTTTCACATGGACATATTGTGAGATCAACTACAAATAAAACTTTTGTCAAAATGATTGTTTGGGACAAATCATGAGGTTGGATTAAAAGATTATTCTATTGTAAATCAAACTTACAATGAAACAAATTCACATTTGGAAATGCTACACAACAATATAAGAAAGCTTGATTGTAAAAAAAAAAAAGCAACTCCAAAATGCCTAATTTTCTACAAAGAAAACTTTCAGAAGTAATTTCTTAGGAATTTGGAAAGAAAAATAAAAGAAATGTCAACACTCCCCATGAGAAAGACATACTGAAATCATCCATCTCTCCCTTGACACATGATAACAGAGAAAGATGTGTTAGGGTACTGGTCTGGAATATGGGACATTTCTATTCAAATTCCCGAATGGACAGATTTCTGTATCTCAGTCACCGAAGTTGTGAAACGCAATAAGAAAACATCCAGTCTATTCCCTGATACAGTTACTGTGATAATAAGGTGGCATATAAATTCCTTGGATATATGCCAGTTCCTTCTAGCCACGCACACCTGCTCCCAACAGCAAAATGTTTACAGATAATAATTACAAGCTGAGATCATCAAAGCTGCCTAGGGGATTTGGATGCCCATGGGAACTGACAGTGCTGAAGCTCTCCGCCTATGGACTTTACTGAACCTCTGATTGATTTCTCCCCTCACCCCAGCAACACTGCGAGTGCACACATGCAGAACAGCAAGAATATTTACAGAGATAACATCTTTGTTTCGGCTAGGCAGAGGAGCCCATTGTGCTTCAGGCTTTGCAAGCAGACAGTTAAGAGCATCAACTTGAAAAAATTATGGTGGCTCTGGTACACACCTCTATGTGAGGATGATTCCCCACCTCCACTATGCAGAAAATTTGCAGTTTTTCAGCACTTGAAGAGTTACACAAGTTCCAACAACCTGTTCACAGGACCTTCCTCTGCAGCTATGAAAGCAACTTCTTCCTGCTCCTTTTAAAAAAATCAAGTCTCAATGAAAGTTCTCCATGCAGAAAAAACACCTTTCTAGATTATCACCTTCCTAGTGCAGTATCTTCTCCCCCATCAACAGCATTGTTGATGTTGGGTTTGTCACTGGTGTATAAATCAGCTGTTGCCAAGCCAGACAAGGTTTTCTACCAGGTGGAGGTATGGAGAGTTTTCCAACAAAGAGCAGCAGTGTAGGAGGGGCAGCAACTCAGCACTGTCCTGTGCTAGAATAAAAGCTTTCTTGAGGAATAACTGTCAAACAGTGATGCCCAGAGGTCAAGGGGAGAAAGTTTTGTTGTTGCCTTATGTTTTCATTCTGACCTTTTAACCCTCCCTCCCAAACCCAGTGGCTATAGACAGAGCAGAGCCTAGAAGAAAATTCCTCCTGCCAGAGGTAAAGGGAGGGATGCTGAGAGGGAGAAGGAAGCCAACAGCACATTCTCATCTGAGACAGAGCTTTCACTTTTCAGATGCATGGATCCTGGCTCAAATCTTCAGCACCAGCTCAGGCTTTAGCAACCTCAGAGACTCAGTCCTAGAAGAAATGAGGGAGCCAGTGTCCCTCGGAGAATGAGAGGGCTCCAGGTTTACAAACCAATTTGTCTGCAGGCAGCTTTCATTGCTCTTCCATCACAGACCCTCTCGCTCAAGACAAACTGGATGCTACATCAGGTGTCATTAACCCTGTGCCCTGAGCACAAGCCAGTCACACTGTTGACAAAGTCTTTGTCAAAGACATGAAGGCTGATAGAGTTTTGTGCTCTGTTCTGACACTCATACGCTTTCACCCTGCTTTTGCACTGTGGCTGTTTCAGTTCAAAGGAGAGTGAAGGGGCTCTCCCAGAACAGAAGGTGTTTTTTAATTCAATTTTTCTGTTTTCAATTATTTCGTTATTGCTATGGATTTTGGAGGCTTCTGCCTGCAGTTACACAGCCTTCTGACGCTGGAAGCAAGCAAGCCTTTTCCAGGACAGCAAGAAAACAAATCAAGTGCTGTTCTGACAAAAGAAGAGAGGAGAGAAAGAAGGCTGGAAGGAACTAGATTGCCCACCCCAGCCTTGACTCCTGCTTTGCTTGTCCTCCCTCCAAGACAGATCTCAGGGAAGGCTTGTGTTCACCATCTCTCCTCCACGTTTCTTGCAGGGAAAGAGAAAAAAAACTCTCCTCTCCTATGCAGAAGCAATTTGCTTACCCTTCCCTGACTCTCCCAGGGTAGGCAAGGGCTACGATCCTCTCTTTGTTCTTTGTGGCTTGGGACATTTGCATAAAAAGAGGTTCTTTGTTATTTAAACACTCATCTGCTCCCACTGCTCAGTCTCATTTTGAAGTTATAATCCTCTATTAGCTCCGTGTCAATCACTGCTAGAAGCACAGCCTGGAGGTTAAACTCTGCTGTGCAAGATCTCAGGTTCAAGGCTCCATATGCACGGCGATCTGCAAGCTTGAAGGTCTTCCTTTTTCTGTAGGTGGGTTTGAAGCCTAGGACCAATGTTAGTATCACTGCTATTATGCCAGAGCCAGGGTGGTACAGAGGTAACCAAACCTCCCCTCAGCTGGCAGAGCACTGGGTAACTGCTCCTCCCCAAGCAGCCACACCAAACAGCTCCAGAGAAAAGTGCACCCAAGGCACCCCAAACACAGGGTGCAGGACACTGCACCCACGAGCTGGGAGCACGTCTTTCATTGCCTCAATGACCTTGTTCAGCCTGGGTTCAAGCAAGGAGCATCACTGGCCAGCATAGGCAAAAACAACTTCATTTTCCTCATGTGTAGGCAGAGAGAAGCAACTCCTCTGAAATCGGTGGCATGAAGCCAGTAAGAGAAACAAATCAAACCCCCTGAGTGCTGATGTAAGCAGAAGTTTCTAAATTACTTTTTAAAAACCTAGTAAATATTTATTTCACATAGGAACACTGATTTTCAATATATAACAGAAACAGACTCGGTCCTGCTACAAGGAGATTAAATGGCTTTGTTATTGAATCCAGGACTCCTTTCTTCAAGTAAGGAAGGAATAGAAAGCTTAATTAAATGCATTAGTAATCACAAGGTAGTTAAATGTCAATTGGTCATTAGAATATGGAGTGCAATAAAAGCCCAAATAATTTCTGAATTATAAACAAAAATGTATGCATCAGAATGAGTATTTTCTGTCAAAAGGTGACAATTTTCTTCTCAGAAACTGCCCCTTATTTTGTGTTTTTCTGGCTTTTCTTTTCATTAGGATTTCTATACCTTTTTGCCAAAACCATTTTCAGAGCCATGGTTTCAAATTAGTATTATTACATTGTGTTTGGCACATCTTATTTCTAAAAATAAAAACCTTTAAAATAGTGTTTGTTTTGCTCTAAATTTTGCAGACTTTTCCACCAGAATTATGATTTGCAAATTCAGAATAATTTTGAAGTTCTTCATAAAATTGTTGCCCCTCTTTTGATTAGTGCTACTTCTGTATTCTATGGCATCTGAAATAAACCCCTTCTTTAGATCACTGTCAGGATAGAGTTTGAACAATCACCCCAGGGAAGACTGGATTGTTTTCAAAAGTAGTCCACGGTATCACAGACAATTTAATCTCACATGAAACCGTAGTCTGTGTAACTTCAGTCATAGATGGCAAGAGCCTCCAGAAGTACAGAAAGAAGGGGATTTTAACAACTGACGGTTATTCACCAATTATTTCCTTTCTAATTCTACTACACACAGGATTTTTTGTGGAAAGGAGAAAAAAAACCAAAACCCACACAAAACCAAAATCCCGACAGTCAAAAACATGTTGGCCTTTTAAGTGATTTTTAGGACAGAAGAGAATTGCCAGCCTAGAACTGATCTCTTTTAGATACCTGCAAGCAAATGCTACATGGGAAATGCCAGTACAACACATATTCCTGGAACACCCCTTTATCCGTATGTCCCACTTTTCCTTATAAGGAGGTACTTGCCTGGTCTAAGTCCCCAGTTAGCCGCAGAGAGAACACTCATCCTTGGGGTGGATTTGAACAAGATGGAGTTGGAGCAATGGTTTAGTAACAGTGAAGAAATCCTGTCCATCCCCCTCCATTTTTGTACTTGAAATTACATACAATCTTTTGCTGAGTTTTAGTGAATTTACTATTTGTGGGGATTCATTCCCATTTTCATGTAGGGTATAAATAACATCCTATAAGAAGGGGTTAATAAGGCAAAAGAGTACTTAAAGGACTTGACAAAAGCTACACAAAATGTCACAATTTCCTGATTCACTATCAGCTGATCTAACCACCAGTGTTCACTGCCTCTGAAATACCAGACAAACCATGAAATTAAAAATCCCCTGTGCCCTACCTTTAGTACACTGAAGAAATCAAAGAATCCCCACAGGGTCTTAATTCCTTACTGATAAAGGGAAATGGCTTTTATTCAAAAATTCTTTTTGAAGAAAAAATCCTGTATTTGGCATGAGGGGAAAAAAAAAGGATAGCATAGCTGTTATGATTTAGCTAAAAATACACTGACTCATAAAAGGTTGGCATTGCTCCTTCAAAAGTTAAATATTTTTGTCCCAAGGAAAAAAAAAAAAAAAAAGAATCTAAAAAAATCTTGATCATGAGTGTAAATCTAAATAATATTAAAATATAAAAANTCCTGGCCTTTTCTGCCGTGCAACAGGAACATGAGCAAGATGCTCAGGGAAATAGAAACAACCTTTTTAATACACAAAGAACTCTTCACTGGTAGCTTCTTGCATCAAAAAAAATGGATATTTTTTCCCACAAAAAAAAAAAACAATTAGCAAGATAAAGGATCCAAAAACATGGTGGAAGGAGGCAATAAATGCAGATCTTTAGCATCCATCTCCTGACATACATGTAAAATCAGCTATCTACTGAACTTGCAAATGTCTTTGGCTGCTCTATAAGCTCTACCTCCCAAGCCACCACAAATAACTAGGAAGGTCACACAGATGACTACCAAAAATCATCAAAAGAACTACTCAGTACATCCACACATCACAGGATCACACAGCAAAATGCTCAGTTGAATTCCAGGCAAAGAAAAAATATTAGTATATATGGTCATCATCATGGATGCATAAACGCCTTGCAAATTTACACACAAATTTGGACATTGTCTGTTCCAGTTATGCTTCCTCCCTCTGGGTTTAGTAGAACTAGCATGCTGACCCTTTGAGAAGTCTGTAGTTTGCTTGTAACCCAAGGTGTATCTGTGATGATTGAAAAACAAACACATAAATCCCCTCCACTGACCAACTCAGCCAAGATAAAACCTGAACCCAGCCAAAACACAGGCACTCCCCAGAGCACCACAAAGCTAAGGATGGTATTTACCTACATACAAAGAATTAATACTGAAACAAATAAAGAAGTCTATTTTAGCTATGTAATGCTGAATTATTAATGTTGTTGGCAGAGAGAGTACATGAACCTATTATTTTGCAAAGTATAGCTAAATATAGTGAAGGCAAACATTGAATAAGTAAGTAGAAAATCCAGTTCTTTAACTGTATTTTCTGCTGCCTGTAGCCAGACACCCTGTTTACTCTGTTCTGCTTCTATAGCTGGAACAGATTTTCCATAAACAACCTGTTCGGCAGTTTAAGTGTGGGGAAAATGTACTTTAAAAACCTAGATAATTTCGTTTCCAACTATGAAGGTATATCTACTGAGCCAAGAACTACGGGACGTGGTTGGTTTCATCAATGGGAGAGGCTTGACTCTAGGATCTATGGAGACTAAAATATGGCATGATTGTACTGAATTAACTTCTTAAAACAGTAACGACAAGAGAGTTTGAATAGAGACCCTCAGTCTAAACTAGTACGAACCAGAGTTGCTCCACGTAACTACCACCACTGGTAATATTTTCTGTGTACATCTTCCAACCTGTATTACTTGTGCATAAAATCTTGCGCGAAGGGTTCTCTGCATAATATCCAAGAAACAAAACATTTGTCATCCATTCCTGTGTTTATTGTTAACAAATTCCTTTCAAGGAGGGAAAATATCAATTGTAGAAGACAGAAAAGTAGAAAGTCAAATCTCATTATACAATCAGTGAAAAAAGCCTTGATCAATGCAATAGAGCCTTAACAACTGCATAGATTTAAATAATTCTCAGTATCTCAGCCAGTGGAAATACTAAATTAATCTAGGGCGCCCCTCAATTTAAAAAGAATTCATTAAAGACAAGAACTAACACAACAAGGGACACAACCTATCAGGTTATCAGTGATCGGAGACATGCTTTAGGTAGTCATTAAAGACTGCATACATCAGACAATGAGATAACAACATTGTTTTCTTTCATGTCCTAGACTTCAGGCAAATGACCGGGATTCAGTTCCCCCTACTACCTAATGGCATTTGGATCCACATTGCTCAAGAACATGTCAAACTACCAAGCAAGCCACAAATTCCCCAGGGCTCTTGCTCCCCAGATGTGGTATCTGGGATGTCCTGAATATGCAGAATTGCCCTCCACAGGGCAGAGACACACTTCCTCCTTTGCTGAATATTTCAATGTTGTACAAGAAGTACAGCTACTGAAGCCTTATTCATACACACACAAACCCTGCCTACAACCTTGTTGGTAGGGAAGTCTTCTGTAAAACAATTAAAGCAGGTTTGACCCCATTCAGCCAGAGGAGAGGATTAAACTTAAGTCTCTCAAACCATAGGCAGAGAGGCTGTAAGGAAAAACTGCTTTTGAAAGTAATCTTGAACAACTATGAAGATAAGTGCTCAGGTGATTACATAAAGAAATTGAAATGCATCTTTGATCATTATTTTCCCCTCTTTTCTTACAATAGCAGTGAATAAAAAAGGATTTTGTCAAAAGTGGAATTTTGTAAGTTTGCATAAGCCTGTAAGAGTACAGAACTGTTTGGCCACAAGGATTTGACATTTGCTTCTATGGAACAGAGGAAAGCACACTAGGTATGTATCCAGTTCCATACACATATTGTCTGACTGCAGACAATACCCTGTGTGGATGGACCTGTAGACTGTCTCTCTAAAGCCACTTTGAGTTCTTGCATCGGCAGCAAACACGATGGGGTGGGAAATATCAGGATATTTAGATTCACTTCACTTGGAAGATGGAGTTAATAGACAATGATCCTGCAGCATACTTGTAGGGTCATTTGTGCTGCTCATCCCTGATCAGGCTAGAAGCCCAAGAAGAAATTTGAGCTAGTTTTAAGCCTCAGTAAACAACACAAATTGGCCATATGTAATTTTAGGAGGTACAAAGATTCTGCAGCTGCTGCTGTTTGAATGCAGGCCACCTACATCCCTCATTCTCCCTGTGACAGAAAGGTAAATGGAGTTCCTCCCTCCCTCACATGGGGAAATATAAAGCAGAAGATTACAGTTATTACAACCATCTCTTGTTTGAAACAAAGTTCAAAGGCTTGTCGTCTTTAATCAATCTTCCAGCAGACTAACAGGGCTGTAAATTTCATTTTCATGGAACCAAAGCACTAGGGCTAAATTAGAATTTTTCCCTCTGTTCCTCTTTTCAAAGCAAAGCACAAGCGAAGGAGCTCAGATGAGAAAGTCAACTGAACTGACGATAGAAGCCACACCACTTTCTCTGAGGAAAGCAAAAGGCAAGAGGTAATAATACATCTTGGCTCCAATACCATATGCTGGCAAAGCACTTTCAGTGGTCAGATATGCTGAATATTCAGCAATCTCTGGGTATCATGGTATAGCAAAGTGCCTCTGTCAGGGGAGCTATTTCTGTGGCTGAGGTGAGAAAATAATAAATGCCCACTTGGCAGAGGTAGCCACAGACATGTTAACTCAGAGCACACAGATCTCCCTGGGTAGTGTCCAGCTGGACATTGCTGATGAGTCCATTAATGAGTCTGTTTCCACTGCAACAGAGTGGGGAAGGAGCTTTTAGTATATGCGTTATAAGTAACCCTTGGAATTAAAGAAAAAAAAAGGAAAATGAACATTCACAAACAATAAGAGTAGAGGCTTATCTAAATATATTGTGCTACTGAACAGCATCCACAAACATGCACAGAAATACCTTTTTTTATTTCTTCACAGATCCAGTCACAGATAGCAAGAAGCTCAAAAATACACAAATAGAAAAATAGTTTCAGAAGCGTTACTAGCATGAAGCCATCTGAAATGCCTAATTTCTTTCACCGTCTTCATAATAGTCCAGACATAATTTAGTCTGGATTTCTTCCATTCCACTAATGATACTACGGGCTTTAAATGGCCCTTCAAACACCGAGAATAATGGATAGCACAAGACCTGGTCAAAGAGAACACTTTGCAAACAATCTGAGGATCTGTGTCAAATTTAAGGGCATATTGTAACAATTTCGTACATTCACTAACGTTTAAAAAAAAAGTGCTTACCTCTACAAATTTTAAGCACTAAATTTATTCTTCAACTTGTCATGATTTAACTCTACACACCCTTTATTCCCTACTTCTATTACATATACAAGTCTCCCCCTCCCACAAAAAGCACTTATCTAGCTGTTGAATTCCCAGAAGTACAGGGGAATGGCTCTATGGGAATGGAGACTGGAGACAATCTGTGTTTATTAGTATCTGATGGGCTGAAGTAAGAACTTGATTAGAAAATAACTATCAGGCAGTATCTGGCAGAAGTTTCTAATCAAGGGTCCTGCCTCTGGCAGCCAAAGACAATGAGATATATCTGATGCTACAGAAAACCAAAAAAACTTTCATAACTCAACCACTTTTTCCCTCCTCTGCAGTACCACATAATTTATAGAAATTTCCCACTGTCCCCCCTCTGTCCCTTACAGCTCCTTTGCATGGCAGCTGCATGGCAACCTGGCCTCTACTATTGCAAGGTTCCAGTGTTGTTCCACCCTCTCTCACTCCTGGCTTGCTGCCTTGAGCTGCAAAACCTGTGCTTTCCAGAGGGTGAACAAGCCCCTTGACTACCATGACCCCTCAACCAGCAGGTGCAAGAGCAAAAATTACAGTTGCCTGATAGACACTCAGCTCTACAGAAGGTCAGTAACCAATTTATTACTCTGCCCCACTAGTTTGTGCAACCATAACATCAGGACTTCAGCCTTGTTCATATCACACTGCTCTTTCTTTTTCTTCCTCTTTCTCTCTTTTTGTATAAATCAGGTCTTAACCCTGTTTTCCCTAAAGGAAATATAAGCAAGCACAGTCATGCTCTGCTTTCCTAGAGAAGAAAGACGTTTTCTGCATTACTCTCCTGCCAATTTTCAAGCATTGCACAGGACCAGAACCAACAAAAAATATCCTTCCATCAGCTCACACAGGTCTCCAGAGGTTGCGATATTTGTCGAGTTTAAAGACTGATGTTATCAATAGGAAACTTGTCTCCCTTGCCCCTCACTGTGATCTCAGAGCATCTCTGGAAACAGCTCAGTGCTGCAGAGAGAGATGATTTCAGAAAGCAACATTAACTAGAAATAGGAATTTTGTGTTAAACCAAGGATGGAGAGGGAGGACAGAGAAAGGATGGAGGCAACTGCAGGATTCTCTTGGGACCACACAGAGGGACATCTGAGCTAGTGCTGCACCCAACCCCTGCAGCAGTGCTTCTGCAAAGTGCCAGGTGAGTTCCACAATGCAGCAATCCACCCTGCCAAGCCTCCTGCCCAGCAGCTCCCTGCAGCACAAACACATCTCCAAACAGAAAGACGTGTCCACCACCATTCAAACTAGATCTCACCAAGACCTCCTAACTTTAAATAGCTAAGAAGAAATAAAATTTTTTCTTGCTTGTACATTCACCTAGCTGCAAGACACCCTGAGCAAGATGAGGATTGAACTGGAAGCTCAAGCTGATGGAATAAAGCTGGAGTTAACCAATGCACCAGAGACAAACAGCAGCACAGGGGAGTGTATACAGCACTGACACCACCTGGGAGGACACTAAAGGGTGAAGGAGCTGTCCCATTTCTGGGCAGGACTCAGCCTCAAATACAGAATTCACACACTCCGAAAACAACTGAAAATGGGACCACAAAGTACAGGGCTGCATGTTGCTGATTTCTCTGCACCCTGTGCATTAACAGCATCATCTCTAGGGCCTATAAGATGCATTTATCACTTAAGGAAATGCGGTATTTCAGTAGTGCTGAGGGAGCCCGGCTGCATACCAACATCTCTGTTGAAGTTGATACTTGCCACCATAATGTTTCTATACCTCTATGAGAAGCACCTCCATCATGTGGAGCTGCCAAAGTTTGGGCTTTGGGAGGCTGGATGCTCCAGAAGAAGTGAGGTAAAAGACAATATTGTCTTCTATACCACAGGCATATTCTCCACCTTGGAAAAATATTGTGTGAAGAAGACAACTTCTGCCAAACTCCACTGCACCTCTAGTTGTACCAGCCCCTCTTAGCCGCAGGCTCCAGTCCCCTGTGGGGCTCCTCTGAATGATGTGAGTAATGCAGGGGCTGTGTCAGATGTTGCTGTGAGATACTGTGGAAGGCACTCAGCTGTGACAGCAATGGGAGCTCTATGAGTAGAGGACGCAGAGCTAATTGAGTAGCTTTATGGCTATTTATGTTATCCATAAGGGCCCACAAGCCTTGGTGAGCATGTCAAAGCAGGTCACAATGCCAGGAAGAGCAGCATGAGGACTTTGCTCTTTCCAGGCATATAACATGAGTGAGCAACTGAACGAGTGTGTATGTGTGCCTGGCACTTCATGGCAAACCAGGCTTTAATGAGTTGGGAGAGATCTCCATTCATCTTGCTGAATGGAGATGTTCCCCTCCCTCCCCTCCACGCAGATCATCATGACATCTGGATAGGAGTTATCCCTATTCCTTCTGACTATGGATAGAAAAGATCCCTATTCCTTCTGACTACTCCATCCATCACGGCAGGCTATGGCCATGCAGGCTCTCTGCAGCAGCTGCCTGCTGGTGAGGGGGCCCATGAAGAAAACTAAACGAAAGAGAATAAAACTCCCAGCCAGCCTGGACAACTTTGTATACACTGGCTATGGTTGAGCCCTGTTTTCTAACACTTCCAGGAATCTTACTAAGTCCCCTGAACATCCGCACAAGAAATTCCCAAGCAGCCTAGCACTCAAGAGCAGAAGAGAGACAGCTAAGCAGCAGTATGAAATGTATAATATTGGGCAGTGTAAAGAGGGAAATTGTTCCGTCTCTCGCAGCATACAAAGTGGCAGCAAATGGACTATTAAGTACCAGGTTCAAAGCAGACCAGAGGAGAAGCTTCTCATTGCACTTTGCTAAGCCATGAAACTACTTGCCATAGGAGGGAGGTTCAGGATGCCAAATGCTTACCAGGATTCAGAAAGCAGCTGAAGAAGTTCAGGAGACAAAAGTCCCATCAAGACAAAGATATTCTGTCTGGTTTAAGCAGCTGCTGAGCTGCAAACTGCTGGCAACCCTCACTCTATTCTTCCAACTATCCCACAAGCATCCATTTCTGGTACTGTTGGAGACCAGCATTTCATAGCTAGACCTTCCTCTGTCTCAAAACAACTACTGTAGGATCAGCCAAGAAACAAAGCACCAGAGCTCTGCAGGGGATTTCAAACCAGCCTCAGAACAGCTCCTGATGTTCAAGCAGGCTGGGAGAGATTGCAGAGCCTTCTGATTGCAGTACCCATGGCTGGCCATTGGGCTGAGGCTCCAGGGAGAAGTAAACATGTTAGAAGTGAGTATATAAGGGATGGTTAGAAATTTTCAGACAGTGTGAGCTAGATTTGCAAGATGAAAAGCACAATTGTGCACTGATGGGAGGCACAGAAGAAGAGGAATGATGCCAGCTTAAGTATTATTAACTTCCTTGCTTTAAATGTATTTTAAACAGACACTGCTAAACTCAAGAAGACTTAGACTAAACTAAGCTGATTGTACTGTGATCAGTAACTTAAACCAAAAAATAAAAGTTCACTTTTAAAGCCAGCTGTGACTCTCCACAGAGAGGCTTATACTTCTTTGAGGAAAGCAGTTTAAATTGGCACTGTGGTTTCCAAGTCCAGGCCACATCCTGGCATAGATAAGCTTTAAACATCTCTGATGTTTCCTCTCTACTCAGGGAGTTTCAAGTTGCCCGATCCCTGCAAACACACTCTGCTCAGACTCCAAGCGAGTGGCCACCTGCAGCTCCAACACACAACTCCTGCCACTTGAAAGAAACACACCATAAAGTCCCTTTCAAAGAAAACCCTCCAGGCGGCTGTGTTTGAAGAAGCAGAGACAAAAGCCTTTGCAACTAGTGCAGTCTTCAGAGGCTCTCCTGGACATCTGACTAAACAGCACTTTTCTCTGAGGAACTCATTTTTTTTCTCCCTTCTGCATTGTTTTCTGCAAAGGATGACTTTGTTGACAGCTCAGCTAGGACTCCTCAGGTTGGGCAAATGAAGCCCAAAAGCACGTTCCCTGTTGCAGGAAGTTCTACTCCCCTCCTTGCTGCTCTGTACCAGGGCAGCGACTGCAGAGTGCTAAAAAGCAATACACAGAGCACCAACGAAAGCAATATGATATCCAACAGTAGCTGTGGCTGAGGCTTGGGATCCCCTCCACATAAAGCTCTTCTTTTTTTTTGTTAGCTGAGGATGTCCAACTCTGACCTCTGCCAGCCTATAAATGGTTCTCAGAGCTATCATCACTGGTAGGTCCGTATGACTCAATGAAGATGTATGTGCACCTCACCAGTGCAGGGCCAGGTGCAGTCCAAGTTCAGTGTATGAACACATCCAAGCATCCACCTCTCATCTGTCACGCTCAAATCCCTTTAAAGCTTCTCCCTCCTGGTGTTTCTACAGACAGCCTGCAAGCAAAGCACAGGCTCTTTAGGTGAGGTAACAGCATTGCAATGTTATTCCCTCTTTGGTGCAAATGCCACTTCTCAACTTGAGTAATTAGGCTCGAAAAGATCACTTTTTCTCTCTCAACCCTTGCTTGTAGGACACTCCATCCTGTTTTGGCCCTAATTACAGAGAATAAAACAACCAGCTAGACAGTGCTTTTCTGAAGAGCGATTTGGTTTGACTTTTCCCAGCGCTAATGAGTTCCTTAATAGAGGGATTTTCCCTCTCCTTCCTCTCTTCTAATCTATGTTTCCTTAAATAGCATCACACACATCAGCAGGTTTCCCATGCCACAGCAGGTGATGCCTCTCCCTGACCCATCTTCCCCCCTCCTCTGAGGGAAAGAGAGGCAGAGAGTGCTGCACCTCTCAACCTTTTCCTTCTCTCAAAGGAGATGGAAAGCAAGCGTGATTAATAACTGTTTGTTAACCAGCACCAGGAGGATCACTCATCAGGTCACAAGCGTGGCAGGCAGAAATACTGGACTACTACCAGCCTGCCCAGTTAGAACCAGTACTGGAGCTTGGAAAGAACAGTTGAGTGCTGGGGAACTGGTTTAGCTGCTGGCCCAAACAGGAACAAGACAGCACAGAAATCTTATCAAAACTTCACTTTTTTGTTCACCGAAATAAAATGTTAAAGCATCTCATTTATCTGCCAAAGGAAATCTTTCAAGTGGCCTACAGGAAAAATACTCCACCTCAGTCTGAGAGAAGCGAAGGACTTGAAGGGGTAGATGCTCTCAAAAGATTAACAGCTTCTGCCTGTCCCTTGTTCAATAAAAAAAAAAAAAAAAAAAATCTCCTGTCAGAAAAGGGGAAATGCAAATTCATTTCCCTCCCTCCACTTGGAGAAATGAGAACTGTACCTTCACACTTAGGCAAAATTGCCTAACAACAAGGACTTTACCAGTGACTTTGAAAATCTCACCCCCAGTTTGTGTCCCCAGCAAGTTTAATCAGCATTGTAGGAATAGATGTTAAATTTGACAAGTTACTATTACCCTGAGTTTAAGAAGAATCCTACTTCAGGGTACTGGAGGGAAATCACTACCTGGGTGACTGTCTGCACTGTGTCTACAAAGTGGATACCAGGCCCTGGAATTCCAGATTTAATTTTCCATATGAAAAAATAAGTATTTTGTGTTTTTCAACTTATAGTTGGAAGCTTTGACAGAAACAATTCCATAAATTCAACCCAAATTCATAGTGGTTTTAGTTCCCCTCACTCAGAATTTTCTCAGAATATTTTCATGCTTGTTCTGGATCTGGAGACACGTCCACAGACCTGAAGAGCATACAGGGGATCTGTAGGTATTTCTCTTTTTGGATCATTTATAGTATAATCTAAAGTAGCAAGTCTAAGACAAGGAGAGAAGGTCCTTGTGTTGATGTGTGGGGTACAGAGAGATAATGATCCTGAAGATTTCAGTTCTGACTTCATGCTCTGCATTTTTCCCCCTAAGCCTGTTATTTGACAAAATTATTTTATCCTATCTCTCTGCAGCTCATTTATTATCCTCTCTATTAATAAACCCTCCTTCCCCGATGAATCACTGTGATTTATCATTAAATTAGAAGATGAAGTAGGTCTATTGTTTTCTAAACAGGGAGATTAACTACTATCAACAGATACTTCTCCATTATAAAATTCCATCTCCCTCACCGAATGCAGCGGTAGCATTGTTTAAAGCAGCCATAAGGTGACCCAAGGTGGGAGGAACAATCAAAGAGGTGACATCCTGCTATATAAATATATGGATCAATCTAAAAATGACTGAAATAAAACGGTGTTATGACCATGTTTCACTCTGGAGATTCCTAATAGTACAATTAAAAAATTTTAAACTTTTCCATAGATGAGGCTGCCAGGAGCTGATATGAGAAATCCCACTGTAGATAACAAACACCATCTCTCCACACGTACACCAGAGATTAATCACCTAACAAAAGGTCAGTCAGGAAAAGCATTCAACTAAATATGAAGCAAGTCTCTGCTGGAAACCTGTGCCAGCTTCTCATCCTTTTTGTATCATACAGGTCCCAAACGCTGTCCCTTGTGAGACCACTGAAAATTAACTCAAGCACAAAACATATCCTCAGCTTTGCTGTGGCCAGGCAAGCAGGCTTGGTCCTTGCAAGCTCCACCACAGTATTTCATCCCCTAGACACAATCTCTCTGTGGAATTAAAATTGCATTTACCACCATGGCTTGGATCTGAACTGCTGTATGAGGGCAGTAGCAAAGCCTCAATATTTCCTGGGGGCCATTTATGCCCCAGAAATGGTGCTAACAAGAGGTAGATAAAAGCCTGAGAGGGAGAGAGCCCCTGCACGGCTCATGCTCCTCTCCAGGAAACTTCACTGCAAGGGCTACACTTGCCTTTCCTCCCACATCCAAGCACCTTTACTGCAGAAGTCAGCCTTGGAAGGGTGTAAGGGAAGCTAGCCAGCACTAGGCACCACTGAAAACAAAGGCCTCCAGTATAATTCCCTACCGATCCCCAGATCCAGCCTCTTCACACACCTAGTTATTTGATTTCTATCTCCACAATTTAGGAAGTTATTTTCTTTCATTCTTGCATGCTAAGGAGACAGTCTATCTTCTGCCCCCACAGGTCTACTGTACAAAAAGAAGAAAGAATTAGGATTTCCTGCCTCTGTCACTGTTTACCTGTGAGAAAATTTCTTCTATAAGGAATACAGGCAAAATCAGAGCAAAACCAAGCCTACTAAGCACCCTTCCTACATGTCAGTGTACTCCCCTGCTCCAGATGTGATCTGGAAAAACACACTGGCTGGGCTATCACAAGCCTGTGTCAGATTCCTGAAATGAAAGAATCTATTAATTCCAAGTAAGGGCTCGTTCTCTAAAGAAATGCTGATAAAATGGAACTGATAACATAGAGGTAATTTAAAGGTCAGANTTACCACTGCCCAACAGCTGGCATCCTGCTGCCTGCCTGGGTGTCCCTTTCTGGAAATTAAATCTCCTATCATCTTTTTATCACAGTTTGGAGAAAAGAAATGGGAATCAAATTCAGTGTTCACATGAGTGGCAGAAGCAAGAGCTGAAACTGATAGGACTGCATTAATTCCAGCATGGAAGAGATGAGCATGAGAAAAGTTACTGCTACTCTCAGACTCATTCTTCCCCCTTTGCTCTGTGCCCATGATGCTCTTTGCCAGCCCAATTCAGCTGCTCAGAGCATCCCTTTGTTTGACATGGGCCCACAAGCCACACAGAGCGGCCCTGAAACAAATATCAGGTCTCTTTCATACCTGTGTTTTATTACATTACTAAATTAAAAAATATTCTCCTTTTTTTTACAATGGGATAACCCATATCAAGGAACAACATGTTTGCACTGCAGCAGAAACTGTTCATGGCAGGCATTAGCTCCTGCTACCACTGTGTAGCCTAAACTCCACATGCAGAGTTAAACCTAGTTTTGTTCCCACCATTCACACACTTTTTTGAACACCTAGAGGCAGTCAGTGCACAATAGCAGGTTCCCTGGATGTTTGGTCATCTGGACAAACCATCTGAGCCCCTTTGTTCTAGCTTTCCTTTTCTTGTCTAGAGGTCAGTGAGGTTTTGTGTGCTCATCTTGCCCCAGGGGATAGTAATTAAATGGCACCTGTTGACCATAACCTGAGAATCTTCAAATGTCATGCAAAGGCTTGAATGACTGATGGTGATTAAATCCACCTTGGTGTGCTTGTGTGGGAAATGGGCCTAAATGCAATTAGGATTTTTGGAAGCATTCAGACAAAGGGCTCAGATAAAGAATAAACATGACCATAAAGAGAAGCAGTAGTGGCTGCCAAGTGATGCCTCCCAGTTCAGAATGTCCCCATTCAGATGAAAAGCAGCAGTAAGCAGTGGGAATCAGCACAACAAAAGGGGCCAAGGGACAAGAGCAAATATCCTTCTGAGCACTGGGATCACTGGGACTTCAGCCTTACACCCTTCAGCTTGTCACACATGTTTCTTCAGAAATTCTGCAGGATATTTCAGGCAGTACCTTGAACTGCTTGTCCTCTTCATGCTCCCCTGCCTCACCATCCACTATTGGTACCTGTTTGAGACAGAAGTCTAGCCTAAAGCTGGACTTACTACAGAGTTTCTAATGTGCCAAGGTTGTATGTGCTGAGATACTCTAGAGCCTAAGTAAAAAGGGAATTCCACACCATAAAATCCAATCCACATACTTTTCCTCACCTTTTACACACACTATTATTTACCGACTGAACTAGGGAATCTCTGCCATCCCCATCAGGAATACACAGAGAAACTGGGGCTGTCTGCAACACATGAAACTTCTCTGCTGCCAGAATTCAATTGGTATGAGGTCCAGATAAGCTTCCCCTCTCTGACCAAAGACACAGGGCTCTCCTGGCTGCTCTGTTCCTACTGCAGCAAGAGACTGCTGCAATCAGGTCTCTCCTTCCCTCCAGTCTATTCACGGCCTCCATCCTTCACATACTCCTCCCCAAATTCCTATAATTAATATTAAACATTACAGTTTTGTCCTATTAACACAAATTGCCCTTTCCAGAGGCAGATTAAAGAGTTTCCACTGGGGATTTCTTCTCTCCTTTACAATTTTGCTTCTGTGATCAGTACTGTCTGTGCCTCTCACTGGCTCCTAGGGGAAAGGAGTGGGAGGGAAAGAGAAGACAAACATGTATTAACAACTCCTTTGAAGAGGTGAAGACTGTGAATTAAACTAATGATTAACTCCCATTTTACCAAGGCGGCAGGTTCCCCTTTTCTCCCTCCTGCTCCTCCTATGGGAATGATAATCAGGAAATCGCTCAAGTCACATGCATCAAGTTTCACTCAAGTAATTCACTGGGTAGCATAAATCAACAGACTTTCTTTCTCTCCATTTCTTTCAGGGAAGGAAATACTGCGTCTCAGTTAAATATACACACATAAAATACTAGAGCATATAGACATATAAGTGTGAGAGCACACATGCATTCTCATTTGAGTGACCCTCCCAGTTAGGTCCTTGGAACAGGAAAGAAACACCCATGTTGGCCCTGAGGCAGCTCTAGTTCCCTTTCCAGCTAAGTCTTCTGCGATGTTTTAGCCCTGAATTCTTAAGGGGCACCTAGGGACAAACCTGACTCATCAGACCTGCGTTCATCATCACAAGGGCTGGTAGAAAGTACCCATGCTACCATCACCAGTACACATACCACCACACAAAACCCCATGTGCCACCACAGCCAAACTTCTCCAAGTCCTTACACGGACTCCTCATTAACAGTAGTATGCAGAGGTGCCACAAGTCCAAAAGAGCAAGAAGTGCTGGTACCTATTAAATCACTCTAGTCACCACCAAAATCTTGGGCCACCTACAAATTTGGTAATCTGTCAAATACACTCCACCCCCACATCCCTTGTGCTTTCCCAGAAACAACTGGGAGACAGTTGATGTTCTCCTTTCAAAAAAGCANTAAAAAAAAAAAAAACAGTATTAACATGAGATTTGAAATCTCTGAAATAAATAGCTTATTCACTGTAAACACACATCTTATAACCAAGATGCATTATTTAGTGTACAACAAACCTCTGAATTAAATGCAAAACTACCCGCACACACACGGCATTTAAAATTTTTCAGGCTACAGCAGTTTTTCCAATGAGAACATAATCAATCCCCTGAGCTTTCCCTTCTGCTAGGAAAAGACAAGTGCAGCTGGATCGATTTCTGATATACAGCTCTGCCACGTGAGACATTTTATTGGGCCAACAAACTGTTTAACAGAGAAGGTCCCAGAGGTCTCAGGTTTTATACAGGAGCACAGACACACCCTCTACAGATAGCTGATGTAATGTTAACTGGAATGTACAAGACAATACATCATATTACCCAGTGCCAGGAGCAGAGCCTATACTTCAGACAGAGTCCATTGTACTGCCCTGTTTCATTTGTTTATTACTTTGTCTGCCTTCTGCTGTTATGGCTTTTTCTATACTGTTGGTTTTTTTTTTTTCCTTAGCTTTCCACCAAAATAGTGCAGACTTTCTGAGGAAAATATGTTGTTTTACCAATGCTAAAAAAGCATCCCTCTGCATAATTTAGAGGCAATAACCCGTTCCTAGCAATTCTGAATGAAGATTTAGATTCAGTAGGGCTGGGGGATGTGCCTCTTCCACTTCCCAGGGAGACCTGTCCAATTTCAGCCAAGCTCTGAGCCTTTGGAAAGCTTTGGTTCCCATAGCCTCGTAGAAGTTCTCATAAATTCCTACTCAACTGTAATTAAACTTGGGCACACTCTTAGGGCAGCAAAGACACACCCAGATATAGTTATTACCTCAGTCTTCAAGTTGCCATATTCAAGACTTCTGGGGCTTTCTAAAAAAGTCTCCTGCAAGTCTCAGAAATACAGAATTCCCTGGATTTGCCAGGAACATCAGACAAATGAGAAGGAGCTCATCTCCAGGATCTGCAAACTATCTTCATGTGGGGAAAAAAAGATAAAGCAAGTACTGTGACAGCTCACCTCTGGAAGCCATGGAGGGGTTCAAATCTGAATATCAGTTCTTTATCCCTTCAACAAGCAGGACACCTGCAATATAGCAGCCACAGACTGCAGAACAGGAGTGTTTTGTACTTCTACAGTCCAGAAGTGATAAATGTTTTCCGAAGAAGAGATGGATGGCACTTTTACATAGGAGAAAGAGGCTTGGGAAGTTTTTGAATGTCTCTGGGAATTAATATGCATATCCTTGAGGTGGGACACATGACACAGCCCAGATCTACAAGATTTCCCCTGTGACAGACTCCAGTGGATAGCTTGGAGGTACAACAAAATACCTTTCTGGAAAGGAAGAAATGTCTGCCTATTTTTGGTGGATGGTTAGAAGTAGAAACTTCTACCAAACCTGTAGGAATGTCCCACGCAGGTGTTATTGGTTATAATACACACACAATTATATTATGTTATTTATGTGTGCATATAATATTTTGTTTATTCCTTCACAATTAATTCAGCCAGCTTTCAATTAGCAAGAAAAGTGCATGAGGATAGTTAGTGTCTATACAATAAAGCCCTCAAAAATTTAATTCAGTTCCTAACTTCTGTCCCTTTGACTGAGTTCTTCCACTTCAAACAACGTGAGTACAAAGAGCATGACATCAGAAATAACTGCAATGTTTTTGTCCACACAGAGGTCAGGTGATAGTCAGTTGTTTCTCCATAACAGTGAATTGGACAGTTTCAAACCAGCACTACTTCCTGCTTTACTCTATCACAGCCCAAGGTGGTTTAAGCAACATTAAAAAAAAAAATTGCTGTCAGGTAAAATTTTCCACCAATTGAAGGGGTTTATTTTTCCCCACAGATAGGTTATCCAGGAGGAAAGGGAGAAATTTTTTTTAACGGAGAGGAGTCTCTCCTAGACCATGACATATTATATGAAGAGTTAAAAAGATGAGTTATATTTACACTTCCATGTGCAAGCAGAAATGTGCATGGATGCGTTTTTAGCATCTGCTACATTCAGACAATGAGCCAAAGGAGAATATGACATCACGAGCTTCTCGGGTTCCCATTGCGAGATGCCCATTGATTTAATTTACTGCCTTTTGTTTCCAGACAGCTTCACAGATATGGTAATCAAGCAGCAAATGCAAAGTGAGGCCACGTCTGGTCATAGGCATGGAGATTTAATGAGAGGATTGTGATTCCCCATGTCTCAGCCAAGCTGTTTATCACCCTCAGTGTTCCATGTCTTCCCTGAAACCTAACAAAGCCTTTTCTCTCTGCACAGCCTACATAAATCACTTTTGTCTGATTCAATTGCCTTGGTAGAGAACTATTTTCATGGGGAGGGAAAGCTGCATAAAAGGAAAATGCTGGCATGGTGCAACATCATGAATAGGCTGCAATTTCTTTCCTGACTTGTCCAAAGGAAATGCATTATAATGCTCCAATTTTTTACCATAAAGAATTGTATTGACGCTTGGAAAAAAGAAAAAAAAAATCAGAGCTAACGTTTCTACCAAAAAAATCCATTTTGTTTACATCCCGAGTTTTACACTTTTATTCCTCTTAATAAACACAGGCCACTGATGCTTAGCAGGAATTTGCAAAGGCTTTGCAACTTTCATCTTTGCCAGGCATGCAGCAAAGGCAGCAACAGAACAACAGTGCAAAACTTGTAACCAGTAACACTTTAGTGCCTTTGCATTAACTGTGTAGACACAAAAGCTATCTGCCTTGAAGGTTGTTAGAACCCACTGTTATTTAAGTGTTTTGAAGAGGGAAGAGAATTTTGCAATCTTGCAGTTAAGGCTAAAAGAGTTGTGATCTAGGAGATTCAGTGTCCTTCTCTGACATATACCCTTAGGAATACTCACTGTGCAGGAGAAAGGTCATTAATTGTTAGCATCTTAGGAAAGTCAAGAGATTCCACTCACTAATGGCAGCAGTCATTTAAAGAAGGAGACTCAAGTGTTATGATCAAGCAGAGCGTGTACAAGCTTGTGTCAAAGAGGAGTGGTCCCTCCATTTGGATTTGGCAGAGGACAAGTCAGAAAAGATTACTCTGCCAAATTGCCTTTGCTGAATCTAGTGAGTAGTCCACATTTTCCAATACCTTTCTCCAACCGGTGAATCCATAGTATCACACAAAATGTAGAAAACAGAGCACACTGAACAAATTTCATGATCTCTCTGTGGGAGAAATTTTGCCCAAGCCCTGGGCAACCAGTAGGCTGAGAGGTGGCATGAAAGAGGGCTTGTACCTGTCACAGGGTTTGACACAGCAAACGTCAAAGAAATATATAGCCCAAGGCAATAACAAGCTACTTAGCAAATGTGTTGAAATATGTTATTTCTCTTTCACCTGAGGCATGAGATACTGCACCTGAGGCAAGGATTTTAGGTGAGGTAAGCATCTCAACTTGCACACAACCCAGTTGAGACTTTCAAACAGCACCATTCACCTCCAGCATGATTTCCAGAAACAATTATCAGTAAACCTACTGCAGAAATGCCCTTAGTAATCCAAACCTACATCAGCTCTCTGCCTGAAACAGAGAAGTAAAAACAAGATGTTTTTATGAAGAACAAACAAGTAGCTCAAGTCAGTGATGCTCAAGTAAATTTCTGTACATCCACAGGGCCATAGTTTTGAACAATAAAATACAGCCTGGTAATAAACCTTCTGCCTAATGACCTCTCAAAAATCACTGCTTGCCCCACTAGGGAATGACTGCTTTGCATAGCAATAAAGCAGCCAGAGCTGTCACTCCTCATGAGTAAAATAACCTCCAAGTGCATCCACTAACTTGGACAATTCAAGAAGACAGTGGCACTGAATCAAGAAACACATTCTGCCAGAGAGAGGCCCCTACCAATACACCACATCTCAGCAGTGCTATCAACCTGAAGGCATCTCAGATGGGTGGAAAGCCCTTTCTTCTACTAATGCAGTATAAAAACCTCTCATATTTTGGTCATCCCATCAAAAGCTCAGATTGGTGGTAACGTAACTCAGAGTTGGGTGCCTCTCAGCATTTCTCATCCTGAGTGCAGCTCCTAAGAAAGGTCCTCATGAAACTAGGAGATGGTTATGAAGCACTCCATCATGCATGGTGTATCCTTATAAAACTAATAAGCTCCAGTGGATTGACCAAATTAATCTTTATTACTTTTTCTAAGACAAACTCTATTTCTATGGTCAGACCTATCATTTTATAAACAAATAGTCCAAAAGTGATATTTGGTCTGAATTTCAGCCAAAAATATCAATCACCTACATCACAAATCCCTCAGCTCCATCCCTAGTGGCCTTCTAACCTTAGTCTGCAAGTTCTGCTGAAGTACTTATACAAAATTATCCAGCAGTTGTTTTCTACAGACCCGCTGCATATCAACACAGAATTTATCAAACTTTTCACCAGAGTTCAATTTTAAACATTTTTTTGAAATATGAATAAGGTGAACCTTTACATTAGTTTCAGTGAATTCTCTTTCATCTGTATATTTTTCAGCAAAAAATCTTGACTAAATACTTAAGTTTAGAAAATATTGCAGGAACATTTTATAGTATTATTTCACCAGCAATCATTTTAAAAATTGTGCCAGGTCCTTAAGTTTCTAAGAAAATTGTATTTAGTTGAACCACCTTGCACAGAAATAGCTGAATAGGAATTTACTTTATAGAATCCTTTGTAAAATTCCCTCAACTTAATTTTAATTTAAAATTTATTTTTCACTTTTTCAGTGTCAAAAGGCAAGTAGTGCTGCTGTAGCAACTTAAATCTCTGTCTTGTGAAGCACATACCAAGTTCTTGGGGCACCGTTTCCTCGTTAGCCATTCTCCAAAGAACAAACTGACAATAATGGATTTCATATTCCCAAGATACGCTGAGTGTACTTTACTGCTATGCTAGCCACTTCTTCACTGGAAATCCTGACGTTTATTTGGGGAAGGAAAGCAGTGTTTGTGCCTGTTCAGCTTGAAGGAGTTTACCTCCATATATTTATTTATTATCATAATTTTAATTTTAAAAACACAAGCAAGAGAAACTGAAAACAGCTCTACCTGCTATAAAATACAGAGATGAAAAACAGATCTAGAATGAAGTCAACTCAAGTGGGGACAAAAAGATGCAAGTCCAGATTCCTTTAGTATAAGGATGACCAAACATAAAACCAAGGGAGAAATCCCATGAGACAGTCCTATCTCCTATAGAGCCCATTTCTAAGGGAACCAGAAGGCTGACTGGCCTCTAGATTTAACCCCCAGGTGCCAAAGGACAGTTCTGCCTTCTCTTTGTCCTGCTCCCCAGTAAAAATGCAAGGAAATACCATTTCTCTCCCGCTGTACAGGTCTTGTTAACAATCCTAGTTTGGAGCTCCTCCTCTGGTCTGTCAGCACACTGGGGGCTGGAAAAGTGCAGCGACAGAGGCTCATCCATGTGGGAATAAATATCAGAAGAGAAAGTACAGGGAGGAGCCAGCAAGCAGCAGGCAGGAAACACTGCGTGGAATCATGTCCCCAGGAATCTCCATGACTTGAAATCAGAGCCTGTTATTAATCTAGCTAGACACTGAGATCCAGTAGCTGGAGTAAATAAGATTAAACTCCTCCTGTATCAATAGCTAGAAGCAAAGTAGCTCTTCTTTCCCTTTGGAATGAAAACCCAAATTATATTTCTGTCTGCTTAGCTAAGTAAAATACTGCTTTAAAACAAATAAAAATAGGAGATCAAAAACATTAGATGAATTTTATTATGGCAGTAAGGTCCTTTGAGATACAACCCAAAGTGAGAAGAAAAACTTGTTTATTTCCTAGCCTGGGGGGCTACAGTAGTGGTGGAGCAAGCAGTCCATTTCACCTTCACCCTCACAGCGATAAACAAACCCGCAAAAAAGGGGTTAAAAGCAACTCTTTCTTTGCCATGGAGAGTTTTGCAAAGCACAGGACAAGTGAACAAAACAGAACTTAAAGAAAAATCACATTACGCCAGGAAAAGAGAGAAATCATAGATTATATATGAGCGCTAAATTTTAATTTCAATTCTCAGAAGTTGATGAGAAGCCTAGCAGAGTGACAGTCTGCAAAAGTTACTAAGGAGCCCATCCCTCCCAGCCCCGTCCACCATGCTCAGCACCCTGTGAGCACAGTCGGAGCTCAGGGTGCTGGAGTTGCAATAAGAAACTGCTAAATGCTCCTTACCTGCCCTGGCCTTGACAGCTCTGGTGTTTGCGAACCCTCTGTGCAAAACCAAATGGAAAAAAACCCCACCAAAAACAATCAAACCAACAACATAGATTTTCCATAAAAGCGAACAACAGCACATAGCAGCTGCTAGCCAAGCAGATCTTCCACGAGATGGAGACTTAAGGCATGTTATACTTGCCCTATCAAGGGAGACGATTTAAAAAACAAGGATTTGGGTAAAAAAAAAAAAAAATTAACCAAAACGTGTCAGCGCTTTAGAGGTTAACAGCCTCTGCTGAACAACATGCATTTATCCAACCACATCCTACAGTAGTTTTTTCATCTCCGAGACCAATGAGCACAGCTAAGAGGAGGGCCTTGGGATGGTGGGGAGGCTGAGTTACCCCCTCCTCTCTGCCTTCCCTCTTCTCCACCTCCCCCCTCCTTTTTTTTTTTTTTTTAGTTTAGTAAATTAATGCAGCAAGAAACTCCCAAGATCTGGCGAGTCCTAGCAGGCGAGAGAGGGTAGAGGGGAAATGAGATGCATTAGGAGGACACTGAGCCACTTTCTTTCTGAGCACAATGGGAGTGCTTCCCAAGAAACTTCCCCTTTTCTCCCCTCCGCTCTAGCTCTCAGCAATGGGACACCTTCCCTACAGCAGCAATAACTTATTCGGGAGGAAAAAAAGCCCAGGAAACAGGAATCAACAGCAGCCAAACGGCGGGCAGGAAAAGCAACACAACCGGGACTGCAGCACGGCTCCACACTGACAAATTCCTGTGGATGTAATTAGGAAGACACCCTGGCTAGCAGCGGAGATTAAAGCCCTGGGTTGTTGAGGGTGTCCCCCCACCTCCCACCTTACCCCCATCACCCTGATGGCAAATCTACAGTCCCTGCAACTCCCTGTCTCTCCAGCCTGATGTCCGGAGCGAAATCCCACTGAAGGGAGATTTCGGTGCGGGAAACCTGGTCCTCTGGCCCCCAGTACCACTGCAGTGGCGGTGGCACCGGCGGAGGGGAGGGACAAGCCGAGGCAGCGCCGGAGCGGAGCCGAGCCACCGGCCGCTGCCCGCGGCGTGCCGCTGTCCAGGGTGCTGATCGGGGCTCCCGACAGACGCTGTCCACGGTGCTGACTGGAGGCGCCCGCACTGCTACTGTCCAGGGTGCTGACCGGAGCACCCCTCCACCCCGGCCTTTCCCCTGCCCAGCCTACCTCGGGAGGGGTGGCTCGCTTCCCCTACCCATTCTCCCCAAGTGCCGGGTTACTTTATTGGCCAACCCCACCGGCCCACCCCTCACGGAGTACAAAAAAAACCCAAACAACAGCGAGAACTGGAAAAATGTGCAACGTCAACGTGCTCGGAGTCTACGTGTGGGAGACAATCGTTTTCTTCAGGTAAGGCTCGGCTTTACGGGAGGAGTGCGTGTGCACCGGGTGCTGCCGGGCTGGACTGCCATACCCCCTCCAAGCTCAGGGCACAGCCTCAGCCTTAGGACAGTGGTGTTCCGCCTTTCTCGAGCTGCCTTTCCGCCCCTCTCGGTTCCCCGTGGCTCTCTCACAGCCCCGGGCTCGGGACTTTCCGCGGCTTTGGGAGTTACTCCGTTTAATTAGCACCGCAATCTCGCTAACCGCAGTGCTGAAAACACCGACCCCGGCTGCTTGCAAAGTGACAACTAGTGGTGGCTGGGAATGCTGCACTTGAATTTGCCCGGGTAAATATTCCCACCTCGCCCCCTCCCCATCCTCATATTGCAGGTTAAGGTGAGATCCGCGGGATGCTTTCACTGCTTAGCTGTGTTATTTTGAGAAATTGTGAGACTCCTTTTCAAGGAGGGCTCACCCTATCTCCTAAGCTTGCTATGTTTAAAGTCACTGAAAGAAAAGAAAGAATTGCCTTTCCTTCACAACTTCGTTTTTCTTTCATGTTGTTTTCAATATCCTTCCCTTGCAGAGTATAAATGAAAGCCAAAGGGGATTTAGGGAGATTTTTGCTATTGTATCCATTATTGACTAACTATAGTTTGACTCTGGTTTAGGTGTGTTCAGTTTCTAATTAAGGCTAAGGTAGAAGGAACAGTTTTAGTCTTAAAGAATTGTTTCTGGTTCATCTCTCCTTGCAGTGCTTATATTAAATGAACAAACAATACTGGAAGGTAGAAGCTCTCCTGTATTTGCATGAATAATGCAGCCTGCAGCAGCAAGTGATAGATGCTAGATACATGCAATTGAGGGAAAAAACCAAACCAACCACCTTCTTTCATGACCTGAACTTGCTCATCAGTCTTGGACTTTGTTTCAGTTGCATGACTCTTACCTCTGCATTTCTGTATTTACCAGTCTCATCTTACAGTTTAACATGAAAGAACAGACATCATTTACATACACATCACCAGTGTAATACTTTGTAAATCACTTTTCAAGCTAGCGGGTTTTTTTCTTTTTGAACACTAAAATAGTGATATCCCCACTTTTTCTGTAAGTCCACAGAAAATCAAAGACAGGAAGACTAACATGAATTCAAAGCATTTAGTGTTTATCTGTTAGGCAAAACAATAAAGAAGGTCTAGAAATAACTAAAATCCCCACTATCTGAAAAGCAATGCACAACACCCAATACTTCAGAGCCATTCTTTCTCATCTTATTTAGTCATAAGTGTAAAGCAGCACTGCACAATATATAAGGAAAACTAAAGGAAACGTACATATATGCAATTAACTCTTTAAACAATGTTGTTGAGCATAGAGATTAAAAAAAAAATATTAACCACCACATAAATTCTCTGGAATGCTGTCCTAAGCAAGCTAGAAGACAAAATGAAAATTTAAAAAAGAGCATTTCCAGGCTTGGCTTTCCTATGGCTCTGGCATTAAAATATCTGACCAGCTCTCCTCTGAGCTGCCTGAACAAGTGAAATTGATACACACTTCTGCTAATCCTGTTCTATGAGGCACACTTAAGCATCACACAACACATGTGAACACTTACAGATTCTCAGGACATTAACTGAAACCCTGGGCACTCAAAACCTTGATAAACTAGTCCCTTCAGGTTCTAATGTAAATGTTTATATGGTTATAAATTATATACATACATGTGCTATACATGAGTATGCCATATTGCACACAAAAGGTATTTCTGGAGGTCTAGTTTTCCCAAAATTAACATTTAAGAAAATTGGAAAATGCTTTAATTTAATTACAAGGAGATGTTGAAAACAAATTGATTTACATACTGCAATCATTTTCAAAACAAGAAAAAAAAAAAGTCAGTGATTCCTGCTCAGAACTGACACCAAGCAGTGTTTTTCTTTTTTCTTCTCACTTTGTCCTATGGGTTCAATTTATTACAGACCAAAAATCTACCAGCCTTTCTGGTCCAGGAATAGCTTCGCTATTTCAGTTTCAGTAAGCAAAGTTTATTCATTAACAGCAATTCATAAATTTAGCATGCCAATTACTCCAGCACTCAGTCACACACAATGTTTAAAAAAAACCTCAAACTGATAATCCAATAATGCATAATAGAAGTACTCATTGCTTTAAATTATGGGGTGTACCACACTTGACTGTCAGCCTGTTGAAAATACTCAGGAAAGAGACACTGTTCTATGTTAGCATATACCACAAAAAGAAAGAAAAATCCAAAGCCCCAAAAGAAAACTAGATACAGCCAATATAAGAAATAAGACTAGATCTGTTGTTTAACAAAAATGTCCTTCACCAACCTTTTAAAAAAACAAGACCCTATGGGAAAGAGTAGCAGCTGGCGTGCAAATGCAAACATTATGGTATCACCAATATGATATTTGTTTCTGTTACAGCTGGGGTGTTTTAGAAAGAATTTGCAATAAGCTGCTTATTCTGACATGCCTTTCTTTATGGAAGAACATTTCTCATTTTATTACCTTTCTTCTCAGACTGCAGTCACTTGGCTGTGACTAAGACATTTACAGAGAACCTGGACTAAGGCAGGCATGGAAACTGGGTTGGGGTGGGAGATGAAGAGGGTCTTCTGAGAGACAGGCTGCTAGACCAACCTTTCCTTACACATCTCTCTGTAAGGCAAAATGCTGTTTATTCAAAATAAAAATAGATTGGACAATATTTACACAGGGACTTTCAGATGTCCTGCTTGTCTCTGTGGAGACACAAACATCCTCCTGAAGTCTAACAGCATACACTGCATGTTCGTACCCCAGTTCACTTGTGAATTCCTTCATGCAGAACAAAAAGCTACCTCTACCCTTCCCTGGACTTGCTCCTGTACCATCACATTTTAACAGCTGTAGTGGTCCAGAAATACCACTGCATAAGCCTGAAAGTAGTAATGCACCTTGTAAAGTTAGGAGATAAAAGATTGCTTAGAACGGGCACCTTATTCAACTGGACACTGCCCTGGGAGGCTCTGAAATTGTTTGGGCCTCATTCTTGTCCTTACTCCACTTCCATATATCAGGAATCAGCAGCATGACCTTCACCAAATCAAGATGAGAGCTGGCCCCTTCTGAACAGCAATCTCTCAGCTAGCAGGAGTGACTCAAGGCTACGGCTCCAAGTGATTCACAGGTTGAAAGTTGCTGCCAGACTCAGACCCCATTGGATTGCTCTAAGTGGCATTTCTGTATTCCCTCCTGTCAGTAACAGAGGTCTTCAGTTCCAGTTTTTAAAATAAAATGTCATTGTGAATGAGGCCTTTTAACTTTCCAGAAACAACACTTTTTTCCTCAGACTCGACAAGTAAAGTAGGTGATTGGTTAGCTGCTGATTTCAGTTCCTTGAAAATACAGCAAAAGAAAAGACCGGGGAAGAAAAAAAAAAAAAAGAGTTGTGAGCATGTTATCTCCAGACCTTCTGCTGTAGCTCTGCAGTGCTAGATAGCATTACAGAGGTACCTGCGAATGAAGCATTCACCAGAGACTTCCAGAGCCACATGCTAAGGTACATAGTACGTGTTCTCAGTAGTTAAAGAGTATTTTCCTCACATGAACTAAAAATCCACTAAAAGTTGTGCCTCTGTTGAGTCTGTCAGCTCCTCCACAAAATAAACATGACTTCGCAAAGGCTTGGACTAGATGCCTCTAAAGACACTCCTTAGCAGCCTGTAATAGCCCCATTAGAGAACCTGCTAAAAGGGTTATGTAGTGAACATTTGACAATGTGATAAGGTAGACAATTCTACCAAGAAACATCATTGAACAAAGACAGATTAACTTGGTGTCATCCCAGCAGAAGCACAGAATGTTTGGGACCCTGCCTTCTGCAAGGACTTTATACCCACTTCCTTCTATCCATAACAATTTTCTTGCATTTTAGGCAATTAAGACAAATCAATGTAAAGTATGCAAAACATTTTCTAACACAATCTAATCTTAACCTTCCTCCCTAAACAGCTGCCTTAAATAACTCCAGACCCCCTCTCTGGAGAGATCAGAAAGACTCCACAAAAGTGCAAAAACCCTTTCTCTTCCTTATGTTGGGTGCAAGGAGCAGGAAAGCCATAGGTAATTGCCTTGCTTAACAAAAGCATTTTTTAAAAGTGTTGCTGTTTCTCCCATGCACTAATAGGACATCCTTCCTACCTGAGGCACTGGTGCTGTACAGATTTTAGGTAATACAGACTGGCTGTCCACCTGGACTCCCAGCAAACATTACCCCATACTGCAGCAAGTCCCACTGGCAGAACATGTATTTACTGTTCAAATCCCTGAAGGGAGCTGCTTCTGCAAAAAAGATCAACATGTGGAGGGAAGAGAAAGATCCTGCCCTTACATGTAAGGGCACTACATCATATAAATTGTCTACAGAGACTTTCTTCAAGAACAAGAATTCAGGCATGGGATTTCAGTCTCCCCTTATTCCTCCTCTTCCGTGAAAGAGGTGTTGGAGACCCTTATGTACGAAGCAAGTCAGCAGCAAAGGGTCCGACAACCCTGTTTTAAGTGTCTCACTTTTAATGGCACACACTAAAGGCTAAGAAGTTCATTCTGCTACTGACCAAGCGATTCAAATCAAAAAGGAAAGCACTTGTAAGCAATGACACAGTGCAATTCACCTGTTCTTGAGCAAACACTTTCCTTGTTGGCTTATGAAATTCATCTCACCACATCCTCATGAGCTGACCTGGATAGAAAAGGATCCCAGCATCTGAATTAAGATTTTAATCAGTGTCCAAAATTAAATTACTATCCCAGCACTGACCAGTGATCATTAATTTATGATAGCAAACCAGCAGAGAAGTCCATTTTCATTTCATCCTAGCATTCAGGGTTAAAAGGGCTCTCCCAGTTTCAGTACTGGGAAGAAGATATCAGACTACTTAGCGAGTATAATTGCTATTTAGGTACTGACAAAAGACAAGAGTTTTAAAAAAAAAATAAGTCGTGCTTTAAAGTCACATCCAAATCAAACTCACAACATTTAAATGTGTCAAACTTGCTTATTTTCTATAACTTGGAGCTTTTCCAAGAATCCCAAAGTGACTCGCATTAAGACGACAGATAGAAGTTAAAATGTGTAATCAGCCTATCTGTTTCATTTGCCTGTATCAGCTCTCGCTGTTGTGGCACATTAAATCAGGGTTTCACTGTTTCCAGTAAATTACCCTTTTGACTTGCTATCTTACCTTGCATACTTTCTGTTGACCTTTGTCTATCAGCAAGAGCACAATGATTTCTATTCCTGTGGTTACACTTGAGCCATTTTTCTTGAAATACAGGAAGAACACATCATATTCTTATATTCTTTCACATGCTAAAAAAAAAAGTAATTTCAGCATACTCTCCCCACCATGGTTTGATTCAGTTTTGTGACTGAAAAAAAATATTCTAAACACTTTAAAAAAAAAAAAAACCACAACAAAAAAACCCAACTTGGGATAAAAGGAGCAAAAAAGGAAGGAGGGAGAGAAGCAGGAATTCCTCCTGCTGCTCCAGTGCAAGGCAGCAGAAGGCTCGTCAGCAGCCATGACCAGACAACACCAAGCTGTCTGGCTGCTGTGTTCTAGACCTACTTGCACAGCCCAGAAAAGAGCAACTTTTGCATTACACTCAGCACAATAAAATATTTCTAATTCAGCAGGTCAGTTCCCCTCAAAGAAGCAAAAAAAAAAAATCCACCTCTTTGTTTCTCTCACCCTTTCCCCAAATTATCCAAATAATTTACATTTGTGTTTGCAAAGCCAGACAACAGAGAGCATTTCTCTCCAGGAGAGATGGTTTATTTCTTAATCAAGATGATTTGTTGGTGCAAAAGGATTGGGAAACTGCTGATATGCTCTAGCTGATCTGGTCCTGGAGGTCTGCATGCATTGATCACACTGGGGCTATAGATCAGATCCACACCTCCACACTGCCCCTAAATCTCTCCTGATACTTCAGGAGATGGATGCACAGAAACTGAAAAACCAGAAATACAGCTTTTGTCCCCTCAGTAAGGCCAAAGCACAGAGAGGCCCTGCAGAGAACAGAAATAGATAGAGACAGATGCACCCGTCATTTACCCTCGCTGAGCGCTCCCCATTATGCAGACAATTATTTCATCCATATAATGCACCATGGTAAGCTGCTGATCTGGGGACTGTACCACATCTGGCTGGTACACAGACACAGTTGGCATCCTGTAAATACATCTCTGCTGGAGTTAAGTGCCAGCTGAGAAAAGCAGGAGAAATCTTAATTTACCAAAACTTAAAGTTTAGATTTTTGAGAGGGAAAGGGAAACAAATGAACACACTTTTGCACCTGCTTTCCTTTTGATTTCTCCCTCTTCCTCTTTCAGCTGTGGCTCACAGCCCACTGAGGAGAGAGAAAAAAAAAAACAAACCAGAACCACCAAATGCCTTAGCAGACAGCTAGGGAACTCTTGTTTTTATCAGTGCCTCATTGTGGGGTGGGCAAAGAGGGAAAACACTACCAAGAGGCTGCCAAGACAAGGAGTGTCGCATGCATGGAACAGCAGAGCTTGCAGTGCCATCAATCATTGCACAGAGTCTTCAGACAAAAGCTGCTGACAGCAGCTCCCGCTGTGTGCCTGCCCCTACAACCATTCCCCCAAATGCAGTCCTGTGCCCCAGCCAGGCTAGAGCAAACACACATCAAAAAATAGCAACACAAGTGGGAACAAGGGTGGATCTGACCACTATTGTGTGTGTCTGGTTCAGCAGCAAAATGCAGCTGAGCCAGGAATCATGCAGAAAATCCAACAAAATTAATAACTTCTCACCTTCACTTGATTTCTTTTGAATTTTTTTCTTTCTTTTTCTTTAATTTCAGATGATACAAGTAAAAAGATGTTTTGCACAAAAACCCAAGCACAGGCCCCTCCTCTTATGGAGGAGGTATAAAATCTGAAAGAATACAAGGGTCAGTGTTATCAGCACCCTTCAAAAAATCCTCAGCTCCAAGGGTCCTTGTTGGTGCCAAGAGCCCTGTGCAACATGGGTCAAGTCCCCCACTAGAGCAGGGTCGTAGGGAAGCAAGATGCTTTGAATTCCTGGGTGAAGCAGCCTTTCCTTATCTTGTAAGAAGTGCAAAGACAGGCTGTGGACAAAAAAGTGACTTTTTATAGGCTATCTTTACAATCTTGTCCGTTCACTCCCAGTGTTTCCACCCTCTGGAAGCACTGCTGAGCAGGGCAACATTCCTGGTGTATCCACACACTGATTTTTTTTTTTTTTCCCCTGCACCAGAGCTTCCAAGATCTGATTTACAAACCAAAACATGTGCATCCCACCTCTCCTGCCACCCCACATGCCCAAGAATCACAAACATCCTCCTGCTTCCAGCCCCATCCATCACACCCTGACACAGAGCCATGGGCTTAGAAATCATCTCCCAGCAGCTCAGCTGACAAAGTACAAGGCTCATCAAACACAACCTGCTCTCCTGCACCACAAGCCCTGCAGCACTGCCAGGGTTGAAAATACAGGGTGTTTTTTTTTGTCAGGAAGCTGAAGAGTCCAAAGTCAGAGGGCAGCTCGGGTGGGGAGAAGAGCCCCCCCCCAGAGCTTAGCCATTTATTCCAGAAGTTACATTTTGTTATAGTTCATGAATAAACTGATAAATTGCACCAAGAATCACAGAGGGAACGTTCATCTCCAGCAGAGTATTTGCATTGCAGGGACAACAACTTATTCTATCAGAAAATATCAAAATGAACTCTTATCATGCAACTCATTTTGCACAGTAAAACCACACACAGCCCCAGTTTCTCTATGGGACCCAGAATTTTGTAGGTAGGGTATGCATGTTAGCTCACGAGGCCTTTTCAAAGGATCTGTAGCAAAAAGTTGCATAAGATAAAACCCATCACCACCCAGCACTGCAAGGTATATCTATTTTAAAAAAAGAATTCTATTCATACCACCTCTGATCTACCAAAAAAAGAAAAAAGCAGTTATAATATCCTTATTCAATCTTAACGAGCAGCATAAATCCTTAAACTAAAACTAATTTTTAAAAAGCTGCCGTAGCAAGCTATTTGAACTGATGAAAACACGGCTGATAGTGAGACTGCAGAGCTATAGATAGAAGAGCATCCGCAACTTCTCATAATTCTCTGACACTTGTCTGGTCTGTGATCTAAAACCTTCTGACGTCAACTGAGGTTCCCACCACAGCTCTCCATCCAAACACCAAATCAGGAGCACATCAGTGAAGAGTATTGTTACCTAGAATGTTAAGCCTCGTCTTGTAAAGACATTTTCCCCCTTTATTTACTGCATCCAGGAAGGCTGTTTACGCATAACTTTAAATATCTGACTAGCCCTCCTGACTTTAAAGGGAATATTCAGTACATGTGAAGCTAGACACATGCTTTTGTCTTTGCAGAGATTTTTTTTCTGTTTTTTTTTTCAGTGAAAACAATGCAATTATAACTTTCATAACTTTTTTTTAAACTCTTCAGTATATGCTCATGTAAGTGTCAACGCTGGCGTTTGCTGGATTTATTTCACAAGTGCCTGAGCATTGACTTGTGTTTCTCCACGGTTTGAGTTATGGTTTCAAACCCATCTCAGTGGCTCAGGACCACACATCTCCAGAAAGTGACTGCTTGTGCTCCAAGAGCTGTAGATACTTCTGGAACAGAGATTAGTTAAGATGTCCTTAGAGAGAATGCCCTTGGCTCAAAAGTGAATTCACCACACTTTTTTTTGAAGTATGTGATAAGCAAGAGTGACCATGCAACACGAGAGTTTGAACAGACCTTGCAAGAGCAGGGATGTCGCATGCAACTGAGCACTGCTCCCATGCAATTTGTTGTTCTCCCTGTGCTCTTCCCATCTCAGCTACATACAATGTGCAGATTTCTCCCCCCCAGCTGATTGTCTAGTCATTTATTATTTTCTTATTGCTCTGTCCAGGCAACATCAGCAATTGTTCCAAGTGCTGGTGCCTTTCCATAGAGTTAATCAGTTTAATTGGGATATTTTATAGTTCTGGACAGTGTGTTTTGCCATATGGGGTAGGAGCCATGGGCTGCAGGGATACAGCAGTGGAACACAGAGACATCTGAATGCTGCAGTCTGAAAAAGGGATTTTTCTTGCTCCAGTAAAGCTCTTGCAGCTTTCCCTGGACAGGAATGATCACAGAGGGTTAATTCTCTGAAGCTTACAGAGTAGTGCCTCCCCAGCTCCTCTCCTCCTGCACAGCCATAGGGACCAGTGGTTACAGGTCTTGTGCAGGACCTTTGAGAGCATTTTGGGATTCTTTGGGTTAAAACTTTAACTGATTACAGCCTGCGACTACTGCAATGCAGTTACTTCTGGTACAAAAGCTAGAATTGGTTTAAACAGCTCACAGCAACAGAGCGCAACCATCCAGGACAGAGACAGCAACCTTCTACAAGCCTACTTTTTCTTTCCCCTCCCACTCCTCCCACTACGAATACAGATAAATAAGAGCTTATTGCCCATTTCTTTCTCAGAGTAATATCTCCTCTCTTACAGGTTCTCAAATTCCATATTTCACCAATCTTGCTGTACATAATTTTCCTATCCTGCCCCAACATACAGGTCTGCTCCTGGCTTCTGTTGCATAAGCTCTCAGCTGAATTAAGAAAACAACCAAGTCCAGATTTCATGCCTCTCTGAGAATTAGCCTTGGAACTTTCCCCCTATAGCACACCTCACATCCATACTGCATGGACTGTAACCAGCAGCAGTTGAACATAGCCACAAGGATTACAATCACAGATGTGCTGGTTGCACAGCACTAACACTCAGAGCTCCTTCTATTCCATGCCAGGCCAAAAATACAGCACTGGGGCTCTCTTCTCCCTGCACATCTCCACTCTTCTCTTATCCTGTCCAAGTCTACTGTTCCAGGCCAGGAATTCAGACAACACAACAGAGAAAAACATGCAGACAATAATTTGCATCCTTTTTAATTGAATTGCATATCAATATTGATTGTGCTATTCATTTTGACAGTAAATGTAATCATTAAAAAAGTCTGCTTGCAGGCTCTGCAAAGCCTTCCCAGGCCAGCATCTGGCAGCATTTCCCTCAAGATAACATTCCTGACTGCACAGTCAGGAATAAACAGCCTGGGTACAGAGTTTAGGGCTGCCCCTTTTCCCTTTCACCAGGAAAATCTCTCATCTGTCCTTCCTTCCTCCAGCTGCCAAGGACAAGATGGAGACAGCAGCCCCAGCATCAGCCAAGTCCAGGCTGGGTTCTACTAAGCTCCCGACTCTGCTCAGGGCCCTCTGTGCCCAAGAGGCACCATCCCAGGGACCAGGGAGATGGTTCAGGAAACCCAGGCAAGCAGAACAGGGGGAGAGTCACCATGGATGGTGCTAGCTAATCATGGACAACACGATGCTCTGCACCCAACTGTCTTTGTCTGATGTGTGACTACATCTCTCAGAGCCTGCTGGTGTCAATAAAACTAAGCTGATGAGTCCCCCTGTGTACCCAAGCCCTCACACTGCTTTAGCCTGGCTTTGAAAATAATGGAGGAACCAGTTACACTGGGTACCTCAGCCTGCCTCAGATCTGATGGATATTCCTCTCCCCTGGGATACCTCTTTACAGCAAACATCACATCTGAAGGACAAACGTGTGAGCCAGCTCACCTGAACACTACTCCCAACACATCGCTGCCAAGCTTTCTGGCTTGTGTTATGTTTAAAAAAAATAAACAATCCAACCAACTACTTCAGAAACCTCTGCTGAGCAGCACTGAAGCTGGGTTGGCGATCAGTTTTCTTCTACTTCCCCAGCCCACAGAGAGCCCAGCCAGAGGAATAAACCCAGTGCTGTTCTCCTGAGCCACTGGTGTCACACCAGTTTACCTTCACAGGGACCTGAGCCTTTCACACTCTGCAAACAGTTGTTTTGCAACAGTTTGTGCTTCTCCTGCCAGACATTTTTTTCTTACCCTCAGAATTAATGATTAACAATTAAATTATTTGACAGAGGAATAGAGGCCCAGTGTTAATTAAATTCCTTCGTCTCTCTTCTTTGCAAAGAAAAAATTGATATTTCTCTATATCAGCATTCAACCAGAACAGGGCAGTTTGTGATGTTGGGCTTAATTAGATGGACAACCACAGGCACAGCCAAAACCAGCATGAAAATATTGCACAAGGGCCATACAAACCGTAGGGGAGAGAGAAGGAGGAAACAGCCACCCAGGGAGCTGGGAACTGAGCAAACATGTCCAGACTGCAGAAGAGCCACTTTCTAAACCAAATAACTTTTTATAAGAGTATGTCATCTGTTTAACTGAAATAAAATCATGCAGACAGAGCAAACAGTACCCACATAGGACAGAATAAATCAGTAATAGGTGTCCTGCAAAGCCTGACTGCTCCACTTTAAGGAATGCAACTCCCAGGTATCTCGAGCAGCCAGGCTGTTCATCTCCAGCAGCTTCCCCCTTCCCATGCCTGCTGGTGGGCTGAACCTCCGGGGAGGTCAGTGGTATCTGCTTACACACCACTATTAATATCACAAAAGATTATTCTAGTTCATTGACCCTTTGAAGGGATCCTTTCCATTGCGGTGATGATTGCCTGATGGCACTTTCTCAGCCAGATCCACTAGGGATTACGCCAGAGTAAATAAGATAAACTGCTGTCTGGCTCCTATTAAAATGCACCAAGATGCTCTCAGCTCAGACAACACTCTTGCACCAATGCAAACTACATCCTCAGTGTTTTTGTAACATGTTTTCCTTCCTTCTGTTTGTTCAGAGAATAAATTTTCTCTCTGAACACCACAACAACCCACCCTAAATTTCCAATTCTCTTCTATCATCAATAATTTTCCAACCACTTAGCAATTTCCCTCTCCTTGTCTCTGCTGGGCCAAGAGATGAACGTTCCTACAGGACTTTCAAGGGTAGTTCTGTAAGAACTGAGGCATGGAGAAAATCCCAGAAAGCTCCCGAGGAAGCACACACAGCACTGGTCAAGACAGACCTGGAAGAGAGCAGAAGCCAACAGCTTTGAGTTCTGTCTGAGCTGAACTGCCATAACGAAGCTCCATTGTCACAACCAGAGTGAACATTGCAGGGCTGCATTAGATGTCATCCATCCCTCCAAAGCATGGTGGGGTGGGCCAGCCTCTCTGGAGATCCCAATGCTGTTTTCCATTATTGTTTTTGAGCTAGAAAGAGTAGACGACTACCTGCTGCTGGGAAAGCTTTGCTATTCCCTCATCCCCTGCTTTCTTGCCTTTTCTTATCAAATCTAGGGGAGCAAGTTGTTACCAACTAGCTTTAGGAAAACAGTATGCAAATAGAAACTGGAAGAAACTCCGAAATCAACACACAACAACAAATCAACACCACACAGCAGGCAAACATTCTAAAACACAAACAAACGAGGAGGCACAAAACCATGTTTAACTGTTTCAGCCCATCCCCAAAGGTGGTCGCAGAAACTCATTGGAATGGGCATGAAATGACAAAAGCAGGAGGGCTGCAAGAGTGTGGTCCTCTCCCAGATACTTGTAGGAACCATTTGTTTTAGGTATATACTTCCATGTAGGAACTTAGCCCATGAAATTAATTTACTTGTAGATTTGAATCAGAGAGAATAAAAAATGGCACCCAAGAAAGACCACTCACTCATTGGAATGGACCGAATATATTCAGCATGGGCATTTGCACGGAATTTACAGGAAAGCTGAGCACTGATTTCTGTGCTTTTTCACCTCGTTTTTTTAAAGCGAATGTCAGGAGTTTTGCAGTTTCTAATTATCTTTTTGCACTTAAAGCTTATTAGATTTGTATTGCTTCTTCCCACCCCAGCCCCCCGCCTTTCCACTTACATATACTTCCTCCATTCTACAGTTAATGAGAAGAAATCAGTGTATTGCACTATCTGGCATCTTGCTGCTGAAGTGGCAGGAGTCTTTGGTTACCAAGTCATTTGCTGCTTAATTGAAATCTTTTTTTCTAGACTCATTGCCATGCAGACACTCTACTGGAATGCAGTAGTCAAGCCCAGTATTGATTCTCCTCCCACCCCCAGCTTTCTTCCTCCGAGTTTGCAAATCAATTGCACTCTGTTGTTTTTCTTCTTAAAAAAATTTAAAACCATCACCCATTCACCCCTGAAGTATGCTGGTTTGGATTTCCATAGTTTCTTAGATGGGGACAAGACAAGAAGTGGCACGTGGCTATAATAAAAGCTGGATCCACACCTTGTCGGATCACTTCCAAGAATGAGTGCAGATCAGATAGTTCAGGTAGTTCAGATAAGGTCCAGTGTGGGAGTGGACTGAAAATATAAAGGGTGAATTAAATCCTAGGTTTAGACTCTCCCTGGAAGTGATCTAGGAATTTATCTCCCTTCTTTATTGCAGAAATTAAACAATTTTTAACAATTAAAAATCTAGCAAACAGAGAATTTTAATACAGTTGCAGCTTGCAAAAGAAGCCAGACTGCAGTTGTGAGTTTGCAGGATTGAAAACCAAGGCTTGGCAAGCCATCACTGCTAGCACTGGAGAAGACAGCCAATGCAATACAGGTTACTACAGACTCCTGATATTGAAATTACGGCACCCAAGCTCTTTTGAATCCTATCCATTTTTAAAGTCCCAGGGAACGTGGTGGTTCAAAATGCTCTTGTCAAGGCCTTGTCTAGGTAAGGTGTCTTTGGAGCCTCAGCTCAAACTTGCATTGTACAAACAGGTCTTTGAGGGCAGGGCCCCATTAATGCCACATGTAGTAACCGTTCCTAAATTGCTCTTGGTAGATCTTGTGTCAGTACTTAGTGCTGCTCTTCTGAAAGACAATAGGCTTGGCTACTGCAGATTCTCTTGAGGCAGCAAATGCAAAACTACCCAAGGTGAGGTCCTCACACTGTAAGAGGACTCCATGGTGTCATTTGTGAGGACATATGTAGCTAAATAGTTTGTGCCTGTTGTAAAGATGCTTAGGCCTCTCAGCTGCTCTGNCACATTTCCAGCCTGGGAACAGATCTGTGTTTGAGTAGAAGCCATATAACCATAGGGAACGAACTAGTGTCTATTCCTGTCTTGGAAACCAAACCTTCCTGCAAAGTTGATGCTGAGCACCTCTTACCAGGGGTCACTTGCTTCTCCATAGATGGCAACTACAGAAACCTCCTAAACCCAAACCATCACCCTGCAGATCTTGTAGACTCCCACAGAGACAGAAGGCACATTGCCAGCCTTAGTTTTTCATCTTCTACAGATAAATTGGTAATTTCATTCTTTCAGCCCCAGAGGCCATACAGGTCCCAAAAAGATTTCACTTCCTTTCACCCTCAACCCAGCATGAGTATCATTTCACGATCACACTCCAAACACCTCTCAGTCCAGAGCCCGTGTTGCTGTATTGAACACAGACCCCTGCATTGCAGGTACTGGTAGCAAACGCTGGACTGACCGGCGAGCACAAAGCAAAAATACATCTATCCCCTACAGTCCCAAAGGCTCTGCAGGAGCTATGCAATCACATAACACTCACTTAAGCCTCAAATTCCAGATTGTTCAGATCCTACCTGCCTTATGGAAAAATTAGACTGCCAGAGTACCAAATATGTTCCTTGCTATTTGCCATGTAATTAAGCAGTAATTGGTGCCCAAGGCTAATCTCAGAGTGTATTTTTCCTGTGGAGCTCAGTGCCAGAGTTCACATTTGTAATTTAGTGGCATGCCAAGGAACGATACCTAAACTCACAAAAGGATTTTTTCCACTCATGGTTTCTCTCCTACTTTGGTGGCAGCTGGGATTCTGTATTCAGAGATGTTTGGGCTGTGCAAACAAATTAGTGGAGACCAGCGCCATTAGGAATTCACATGGGTACCCATCCTGACTCACAGCGGGAATGAGATACTGACTGCTCAGTTTCTGGACCCCAAACCCTCCCCAATATGGGATGTACACTGAAACCTCCTCTTTCCTTCTACTCAAACAGCCTGGCAGCCTCCAAAGAAGCTGAAGCAGCAGCACGATCTGCCCCCAAACCCATGTCTCCTTCCGATTTCTTGGATAAGTTGATGGGGCGAACTTCAGGATATGATGCCAGATGAGAGATTTGGCACACAGATGCCTTGTAGATGTCTGGAAAGATATCTGATTTCCACTGAGAATGAAAACAATCTTGTAACAACTTTACACACAGAAAATACATGGATGAGGGATCCTGCCCAACCAGAGACCAGCAGGGAACTGAACCTCTTACAGATTAGGAGAGAAACTTCAACTTTCCCCCTAAGTCATTGCCCACAGCACCTTTAATAATGGTTAATGCTCCCCCCTGACACTCACTGAAGCTGAGAGGAGTCTTTCCCGTCAGCTCCAGAGGAATTCAGCGAGATGCCAGGGCAGCTCCGACCTGCTGCTACTCCCCACAGGTGAGGGGCTCTCAAGCTAGTGCCCAGCACAGCTCCATCCCAACAGCTGCGTTTCACACCCCATTTCCCCAGTTCACCCTGTGCTCACTGGCAGCCAAACAGCATTGGAACAAGCCTTGGAAGAGGCAACAGAACATCTTTCTTTGCTCCTTAAAGCAACTCTTCTAACAAGGGTGGGTTTTATGGGATTTTTTAACTGAGCTCACATTCCCAGAGCTATTTGCCCTTGACTCACACACCAGAGATAAAGTTGGACCTGTCCCCTCTCAGCCACTGTCCAGCCCTCTCCAATGTTTATTTCATTCACTTCTTTTGTTTCCTACCACCAATTCCTGCTCACCCCTAGAGCCCCTGGCAATGCTAACACAGTGCTCCCAGGACCCATTAATCATGGTGACAGCACTTGCCATCCAGCTTTGCACAACAAGCTCTATTCTGGGCTTTTAAACTCAAAAATAGGTGGTAAGCTTATGTTTCTTACCCAACTAGGCAACAGAAAACACTGCTGGTTTTATCCAAATCACAAAGAGTTAAAAAAACCACCCTGTGAACCTGCCTACCACTAAATTATGCACACACACAAAAGAAATTAAACTTTAATATTTAATGAACTGTATACATTATCTTCCTGCTGAAGGCAGCTGTATTGCATTTTCATTTGAGAGAATTTAATTTCAGTTTTGTTTCAATGAACTACACCTTCCCCGCAGGGCAGTTTTGCTGGCTTAGCCTCCCACACATAAATCAGGCTCCAATTTATATGGGAGGTGTTTTACAGAGCTTGGGGTTGCAGCTCTCAAAGCATGTCATTTAAATTAACTGCAGTAACTCATAAGGGCATTTTAATGGCTTAGATCTAAATGAAAATAATACCAAAGATCCCTATCAGATTGATTTTTGGGGAGGGGAAGATTAACAAAAAGAAGATTGCAGCTTTTCCATGAATGCTGTAAAGTCTGGACTTAGCTGGGGATTCACATTCTGAGAAAAAGAAAAAAGCATTTGGGCTTTGTTTAAAGTTGGAGGATGAAGCCAGTAACCCAGGCAGGGACAGAGCTGGACCTGGTAGGTGTGGGACAAGGGACATCTCACCCTGGCTGTACCCTTAAGCCTGCTGTTGGAAAACTACATTTCCTCACCACCAGATCCCACTGCAGAGATGGAATTTTTCAGTGGCTGGCAGGGAAGACTCTAGAGTCTCACCGAAGCTACCAAAAAATAAAAAAAAAAACAAACACACACACCCTCAAAGAAGCCCTGCAAAGTGCTCACAGCTCCCCTCGGACACAGCGGGAAGAGCACAGCACCTCAACAAGAGCTGGGCTGCCCCAAGAAGAGTCATCTTCACACTTACTGGGCCAAGCTCATCCCATACCCAGATTCACCAGAGCACATCAGCACAGGAGCAGAAGGACCAGGGCTGACATCTTCCATGAATGTCAGAGGCACAAGCACACACAGCCACCCAGGAGGTCAGCTCAGTATTTTTCTTGTGCTGTGCCCTTCGAGAAGGGGAATCACATGCACATGAACCTTCCATATGGTTAGTGAGCTGGATGCCAAGAAGAAAACTGTTACTCCTGAGCTCAACAGAAGCACTACAGAAGGGGTAAAGCAAGTGCTAAAGCCTGATCAAATGTGTGCTTTCAGCTGCTGGATAAACTTCACAAGCCTTTTGGATAAAAGGGGGAAAAAAAATAAAACCCACCATTTTGTACCTGACATTTTAGTCCATGTCTACATTTAACAGTCTGGGGGAAGAGCTGCACAGATTGAGCAGCGTGTGAGCTGCTGCTGTGCTGGCAAAGGGCTGTCTGGGAGCTGGTTAGACAGGAGCATGCCTGGATTGCCTGGGACTCACACCAGGATCCTCCCAGCCATAGAGCACATTGCTGTTATGTGGCTGCAATCCTACTCTGCAGAGATCAGGCACAAAGTTTAAGAGGCCAAAGCACAAGAGGAGGAAAGGGAAACGAAGAGCAACCCAAGCTCTAAACTTTATTTAGTAATCAGGAAATTCCATTAATTTCCACACAGGGGAAAGTTTGCACTGATTAGAGGCACAAGCCTCTTGTTAAAGGCATTTCCCACCCCTGAGTATTTAATCTCCCAGCAGCTGCCAGACTGCAGATGTGGCTTTACCAGACAAGCATCACTCCCCCAGCCTGGCTGAGCCGTCAGGCAGCGTTTGAAATGCAGACACCGTCCTCATCTCCATAAAGGATGGGGGAAATAATCTAAAAATCCACACTCCACCATCTCCAGAGTTTATCTTCCCAGAGGCATCATCACAGGGATGATAAGAGATTAAATTCCCCCAGTGTTAAAGGGACACCTTGGTTCCTGAGGAGGTTCCTTTGATCTCTGCCTGGGCTGCTTTTCCCCGCCACACACTGGGCAGCACCAGGTCCTTCAGGAGCCCCCAGAGCAGGGGCCCTTTCTGCTTCTTCCCTCCCCTTCTTAAGGCTCTGCAGAAATCCTCTCGTTACATGTGGGCAAGCCACTGCTTTACCAGGCACTAGATACGGCTCTGGTTCCAAAATATTCTCTAGTTTTTTGCTTTGTGCTAAACTGCAGCTCTTGGCAGTTGCTCCTTGGTCCAAATGCAGCATTTCCACCTCAAATCTGCTGGGCAGTATTGTGGTCCACTTCCAGTCATACTGATAGCTTTGGACACCTGTATCACAGGAGCAACCTGACCCCCACTCCCTCTAACTACAACCTTTTCATCCTTTAATCCTCAATCCCCTGCTTTGGTGGCCACATAGCTTTTCTAATGTGAGCAGGCTAAGCAAAGCTTTGGTCTGAAAGCAAATACAGCCCAGGAGAATCATGGCTGGGAGTACATTCCCCACTCCTCCACACCCCTCCCCCCCTCCAAAAAAAAAACCAAACAAAACACCACACACAGAACAAAAAACCCCACCAAAACAGCCAAAGAATTTCTACTGCTAGAGCCCTGAAGCCTCCTATCCAGCTACACACCTGAGCAGGCACCACCACTACCCCATGGGGTACTTGCTCCTTTACCCAGCCTGATCCCTACAGCACGCTCTGTTGCGCTGGCTCTCTATTAAGCCTACAGCCCTAGAACATTTAGATGATTCAAATAAGTATTTTAAAAGTACAGAGCTCTAAAGCAGAGGGTCTGTCAGTGTTCCCTCTGCTCTCTTCTGGGATACATGGCTGCTGTGTTCAAGGTGAGGTTGGTACCCATACAGCAATGCCAAGATATCAAGAAAGCTGTCCTTCCTGGCTGGGGTCTATTCCTTTTCATCCAGACAGTTCACAGAAAGGTGCCTAAACATTCCCCCAAACAGGGGAACAGAGGCAAAGCAAGAGCATTGTCTGGTGTCAAACTGGCATCAGAACCAGGATGAGACTAAGGTGGGTCAGCCAGACCTTATTCCCACACTCACCCCCCAGTCACCCTGTTCCCGCAATAGGTTTAATACTGCAAAATGGAAACACTTTGTCTTGTAAACACACGGTGAACTGCTGTTCCAAACTGTATTTGTCGTGCAGGCCCACCAGTGAATGTCAGCTGCAACATTTTCATCAACAGCTTTGGTTCGATTGCAGAAACAACTATGGTAAGTAAAAAAAAAAAAACACCACAGCACAGCTGGTCAACCTCATTGCACTCCCAGCAAATGCAGCATCGTCCTCCTCTTTAGTGTGACCAGAGAAAAATATTGCCTCTGTGTTTGCAAGTTTACCCGAGGTTTGAGTAAATTAATGGTCAACACATAAGACTCGCACTGCATGTAGTTGAGATCACAGTCTCTATCTGTATCTCTAGAAAAACACTGTACAGGTGAAGGAAAAAAGTACAGGATCAGAAAATGAAATAAACAGTCTTTTCTGAAGACTTACTGAAGGCTCCAAGCTCAGAGACAGCTGCAGATACTTTGCATTTAAGTGCATGTAAATCCAGAAGCTTGAAGCATCACTTTAGGTGAAGGGAAATCAGCTGAGCTCAAATTCAGTCTGCACCAGACTTCAGATTTCAAAAGATTAAGAGAATCATCAAGATGTGGTTTTTCTTGGAGACATTCCTGTTAGACAATGATTTTTAATAAAAAAATCAAAACCAATAGTTGCAAGTTAAACCTCACTTTAGCCAATTAGTGAACATAGCTGAAGGCTGTATCTAATTGGCAAGACACTAGGAGCAGAGAGTCACTAGAACAGGAGATAATTGCTCCATCTGAAAACTATTAAGACTGGTTGTGACATACTCAGTGAACAGCAAAGGAAAACTGGAGGTACAGTGCCTTACCTCTGTGCTAATTGAAGGTAATCTAGAAATATGGTTTTTAATTACTCTTCAGTGATCCTTTTTCTAGAAATACATTGATTGAAGAACGCAAGACTGCAGCTTCAGGTGTTCTGTGTGTTCAGGCAGGATGTTATAGGCTTCACATATAGATCACACGGATTGACTTTAAGAAGTTACTTATAATGCACACCACCGACAGAGGAGATCAACAGCCATATTCCCGGGGTTAGGAGTCTCTTCTGGCACTATTTATACCATCCTTTGGGAATTGTTAGGGGTTGGGGGCAGTTCAGTTCCAGTGGTAGAAAAAAAGCTGTTACTCTGCCCAAGCACAAAGAAACACATTTCATCGTTGGGTTGCAGAATTCAGAGTTCATAGATGAGAAATGTATTCATGGATTCATTGGTATCTAACACAAAAGATAAAGAACTAGAACCAAAATATGCATCTGTTCCTATGTACTATTCTATAGGATGCATCCTTTGGTGTTACAGGCAACAAATAGCCTGTTCCTACGCAATATAGCGGAGATGATCCACAGACTGCAAGGCAAAGGGACAGGCCCACGAGGGATCCCTGTGCAATGCACAGAGCACATTACAATGACACATTTTTCAATATATGTGTCCTACATTATGAGATGCACTGGAGCAGTCATATAAAGATGCCACAGGATCCCTGCAAGCAGGATGTTCCATAATATTAGCATAGCCTAGCATGAGAGAGAGAGAGATGCACTTCACCTCCAAGACATGCTGCAGGGATTTGCTATGCTCTCCAGATGTCACTCATTTCATAGTTTATCTTCCATAGAAAAAATTCCCATGGGAACTCAAGAACACCCTCTGGGCGCATTGCTGTGTCTAGAAATACCCAAGCCAGCTCTGACAAGTTAGTCCAGATGTCAGGCTGACGCAGCATTGCACACAACCTAATATAACACGCTTCTTTGGGGACAGCAAATCTGCTTGTAAACACTGACGAGAACACAAGCAACGCAGGTACTGAAACATCTCAAAATGAGAGCCCAGCAAGTTAGAGCAGTCTTTGGGATTTGCTAACCTGGGATTTGCTCTGCAGCAAAGCCCATCTCACCCTGCTGTTTGGGGATCCTGCAGGTCAAACAGGCAGTGCCAGCTCCACAACACAGTTTCTGGGAAAGGCAGAAGGTCCTGTCATGAAGGGATTTTGATAAAGACAAGTGATCAAATATTTGGGTGGGGAAGCTTGGGTAGGAGAGAGGCAATTCAATGTTTTGCCATAAAAAAGCAGTACTCTGTCATTGACCCTTAGGACTGATGATTGTAACATCCCCCCAGCTACTTCACTGGCCAAAAGAGAAAAACACAACATTACAGTTTAATCCTCAAACATCAGGTACTCTACCCCTGGCCAGGTTCAGAGTACTACATCATCTTACATTTGGTTACTATTGCACTACTACCTGCAGGAGGAGGGTCACGGGTTTGTATGGATACCACACATGTGGTTAGAGAAGCCTTTAAAATATCTCCATAGAGGGGTTTGTCAGCTCCTACAGGAAATACCACTGCTGCCAGTCCAGTTGACCCTGCCTGAATCCAACAAATCAGCATAAATCATGAGGTCACCACGCAGAGATTAGAGAGATTGGAAGTGAATGCTCACTTACAGTTTGAGGCATGATGGAAGGCAGAGGAAGAGGAGAAAGTACAGGAAATTAGAACAACGCAGACACTCGATGCAGCCCCTTGGGTCTACAAACCTCAGAAGGGAGGATAATGAGTTGGGGCCAAGAGAAGGCACAGACTTCCCAGAGTGGGCAGAAAGCTGGTGTCTGCCCCACAAAGACTCGAAATTAACAAGGCAGGAAACAGAGACCTGAAAACTGCTGTAAGGATAGAGAAGGGGGGGAAAACAATGTCATCCACCAAACTGAATTTCCCAAAACACAGCTGACTTAGAACAAGAGAAGTTAACTCCTTTAAGCATCCTGCAGAACTGGAGACCCAACATAAAAGCCTCTAGTGGTGTACATAACTGATTGGACATTCATGATAAATTGTGGCTTCTAGCTTACATCCATCAACCTCACTTGCAATCAGATCTAAGGACAAGGGGAGCTACAATTGGGAGCACGTCCCTACATCCCTGCGAAGCCAACTAGTGCTTCAAGGGGAAAGACACTACTAACTACAACAGCCAGACCAGTGCAGACAGCCTCTTTCTGCCCCAGAGCATTACCGCAACAGTGTGTCCAACAGCAAGGGATTCCAGAGGACAAAGGCACAATGCACCCAACTCTATCTGCTCAGTTTTATTACAAACACCAGACAAACTGCTAAATCCCTTTCTGCTCTTTAAAAGCATAAACACCTTCCCCTCACCCATGTCAGAGTAGGAAACTTATAGCAAAGCTACAAATCCTTCACTCAAAATGAAGCAGAAGTCGAGCACCTAGGGAACAGAGACCTAGTTTTAAGTGAATAAACCACACCAGCTTTAGCTTTTCTTTGTAGCCTAAGACAACTGGTAAGATTATCCAAGCATTTCATCTAACAAATTTCCTGCTATAACAGCAAACTTGGAATTAAGCGATGCCCTTGATTGCTCTTCCAATGCAAGCTGCAGTTTTATGCATCTCTCTCCCTAAGGCAAATGGGAGCATTTTGTACACAGNTTTGTCAGCTCCTACAGGAAATACCACTGCTGCCAGTCCAGTTGACCCTGCCTGAATCCAACAAATCAGCATAAATCATGAGGTCACCACGCAGAGATTAGAGAGATTGGAAGTGAATGCTCACTTACAGTTTGAGGCATGATGGAAGGCAGAGGAAGAGGAGAAAGTACAGGAAATTAGAACAACGCAGACACTCGATGCAGCCCCTTGGGTCTACAAACCTCAGAAGGGAGGATAATGAGTTGGGGCCAAGAGAAGGCACAGACTTCCCAGAGTGGGCAGAAAGCTGGTGTCTGCCCCACAAAGACTCGAAATTAACAAGGCAGGAAACAGAGACCTGAAAACTGCTGTAAGGATAGAGAAGGGGGGGAAAACAATGTCATCCACCAAACTGAATTTCCCAAAACACAGCTGACTTAGAACAAGAGAAGTTAACTCCTTTAAGCATCCTGCAGAACTGGAGACCCAACATAAAAGCCTCTAGTGGTGTACATAACTGATTGGACATTCATGATAAATTGTGGCTTCTAGCTTACATCCATCAACCTCACTTGCAATCAGATCTAAGGACAAGGGGAGCTACAATTGGGAGCACGTCCCTACATCCCTGCGAAGCCAACTAGTGCTTCAAGGGGAAAGACACTACTAACTACAACAGCCAGACCAGTGCAGACAGCCTCTTTCTGCCCCAGAGCATTACCGCAACAGTGTGTCCAACAGCAAGGGATTCCAGAGGACAAAGGCACAATGCACCCAACTCTATCTGCTCAGTTTTATTACAAACACCAGACAAACTGCTAAATCCCTTTCTGCTCTTTAAAAGCATAAACACCTTCCCCTCACCCATGTCAGAGTAGGAAACTTATAGCAAAGCTACAAATCCTTCACTCAAAATGAAGCAGAAGTCGAGCACCTAGGGAACAGAGACCTAGTTTTAAGTGAATAAACCACACCAGCTTTAGCTTTTCTTTGTAGCCTAAGACAACTGGTAAGATTATCCAAGCATTTCATCTAACAAATTTCCTGCTATAACAGCAAACTTGGAATTAAGCGATGCCCTTGATTGCTCTTCCAATGCAAGCTGCAGTTTTATGCATCTCTCTCCCTAAGGCAAATGGGAGCATTTTGTACACAGTGAAAGCACATGGAAAAGCAGGATTTTTTTTTTTTTTTTTATATCATGACCTGAGGTTGCTAGGAGCTGGACTCAGTGCTCAAAATGACACCTCTCAGTTCCATGTTTTAAAGAGGGCCCACAAGCAGCAAACAAGAGAATGTAAAAGAAATAAAGCCACAATAAATAAAATAAATAAAGCCAGCACAGGCTCCTCTAGACACAGTGCATACATGCAAATTTATTTCTGCTGATTTCATGCCATAGTTATGCCATCTGAAAAGAGCAAACCAAATGTAACCTTCCAGGCAGCTGCAACACAGTCACAATTGCTCTCCCAGCATCTCTTAAGGGCAGGAGAAGCTGGAGGCTGCAACTGTCCAAACGTTAAATACTTGTTCAGAGACATCTGTACATGAGCTTTCAGATGAGATAACAAACCACCCCACAAAACAGACTGAGCAATTCTCGCCAGCTTCAGCGCAGCAGACAGCAAATATGACCAATGAAGTGCATGGGTCACACTTAATACTGGGCACACTCAGCCCAAGGTCAGCAAAAGACTTCAGTATCAATACACAAAGCCTGTAGCAAAAGCTACACCTTAAGCTCAATTTTGTCCAGTCAGTCATTCTTCAAACCAACCATCAGCCCCACAGAGATGATGAGTGTGTAACAAGTCACGCAATGCAAAATGAAAAGGTTTTCACAACATCATAGTCTGCTGCAGTTTCAACATTAGACCTACAGTGTATCAGCCATCTCTGTGGTTGGAGGATTAGAGTTTGTCTTTGCACTGAATAGAGGAGGAAGCTTGTTTTTTCTTAAAGGAACTACACAACTCAAATACAGACACACACACACCAAAAAAAAAAAACACAAACCAAAAAAAAACCCAAACAAAAACCACACCCAAATTAAAAAAACCTCACTAGTAACTTTCTAAGCTTGAAATTCAGGATGGCTGGTTTGAGCTCCAGCAAAAGAACCCCACACTTACTAAGCAGCAGGGTACTGCTCCCGCCCCTCACCACATGCCTACCTTCCTCAGGCTCCTCAAGCAACAGCCTCCCTCCTCAGCAGGACCTCTTCCTTCTAGGGAGAAGAAGAGGCTGGGGCTTTCACAGGCGGCTCCAAATTGGCTACTTGGCTACAGCTGTGGCAAGGTAACCAGGTGCCTTATTAATCATTTCAAGGTCTGGTCCTGTTGTGTTCATGGGTTTTTTGCAATTAGTCCATTGCAGTGTTCCTTTGCAGGGCAAGTAGCCTTAAAAAAAGCCTGTTCATTCCTTTTCTAGAGAATGGACCCCATGTCAGTAAAGCCCCCTGTGCTCTGCTGCCCAGGGGGGATAACAGAATCCTCTCCTGAAGGAGCTTGGTCCCTACCCTGTTTTGTTTTTTTTTTCATCAGCAGCATTTAAATCTATCAAAGTGAAGTCTCTCTCCAGGACTTTCCAGTGCAGAGGCTGGTCTGACAGAACCCCTGAGTCAGGGGCAGAAGCCCATTGAGTTTCCTGACAGCCTCCATCCCTCCTTCACAGCGCTACCTCCAGCCTGCCCCTGCTTCCTCAGCTCGCTCATCATCATGTGCCAAGTCTGTGGTACCCTGGGAAGGAAAGGTCTGAAATGATCTTCCATTTCCTTGGCTCCTTGTGAGGCCACTAAGCAGAATTCTGTTTCAGTATTATCAAATTGAACTACTTTGATCGCTTCAGTTATATTCTTCCTGCCCTCTGTCATTTCTCCCTTGGGAGCAAAAAGTCTTTGTGCCAAATTGCAGAGCTCCTGAATGCCTTCACAAGCCAGAGTTCCTGCTCTCTGCTCCCACATCAGCCGGAGGAGCAGGTTGCACAAGACAATCAATACCTGGATGTGATCGGCACACAAATGAGGAGCTCAAGTGATAAGAAGGATATGGAGAATGTGGAGAAAGAGATTTATTTTGCGGAGTTTGAAGCCCCAATAAGATTTTTTTTTTTTTTTTGCTTCACGTCAGAAATTGGTCCATTCTTTCCATCACCTAGGAATAACTGTGGACTTCTTGGTGATGCTAATTAAGATCTCACACAACAGCATCCAGGAGAAACACTGTATATTTCCACGTAGCCAACAAATAAGCATTGTTTGGCTCATCACCTCTCAGCTTGACTGCCATGCTTAGGCACAAATCTCTCAACACACAGGATACTTTAGCTGGTAAAGAACACTGCAACCCTTATCTTAGGCTGTGTCACAGCCACAGACAGACCCCATTTGCTCTCTGTGCCTTCTGCTGGCTCCTCAGTGTCACGTCCAGTTTGCAGTCACAGTGTTTTCCCATTTATGTTCAAATAAGCCTGGACACAAGAAATCCAAAAGGCTGCTCAGCACCTTCAATACAACAGTGCAATGCAGCTGTCTGTCATAAGGGAAAAGGCACCTGGGAGGAAACAACTGTTCTCAGTGGCCAGGATTGTGGAATAACCCACTGAGAAGGAAGATCACACACAGAGATAGGTAAAATACTAATGCCATAGAATGGCAAAGCCAGAGAATTGCATACAGCCTATGTATTGTATTTCTTTGGCCTTGTCTTTTCTATATCACAACATCAATGCTCAGGTGTCTACATTCCCAAACAAAACATATCCACTGAAAACACCTGTCTCCAACGAGGAGCACAAAGACTAGCATGCACCAGAGTTACTCACCGCACTGCTGAACATCCCCTGGCCACAGGCGGTGCAGTCCCTCACACCACATGTCCACTGCACACCGCTGGACAAATTTTCATTTGGCCCATGCGCACGTGATTAAGATCCTTCATCATGGTGACAAAGACTATGGCAGTCATTGTGTCTATAGCTTCTTATGCCTGCTGTGGTGGCAACGTAAACCACACTACACCTCTTCTCACCCTTTCCTTTCCTTTTGTCAAGTTTTGGAGCTGAAGCAGTGAATTTACTCCAGCAACAAAGCTTATACGCAGCAACACCGGCTGCTGCAGGGAGATTGGCTCCATCCCCCCCCCACCCCTTCCAACACTCCATCAGGCTGAGAACACTTCTGGGCAGCTACCACTGAAGTTTCTTCCAGACATGAGTTTAATTTGTGTTGTACATGATGCAAGTCCCCATCTGGAGCTGACCTGCTTGCATCCAGCTTTTTTGTAGCTGAATAAGCAAAACAACCTTTTGCATTTTACCTATTAGGTCAGTGACATTGATTTCCCCTGACTGCAACGGCTGCAGATCTTTACACTCAGAAAAGGGAGACCTGAAACTATACAAGTTGTTCAGGGACCTGCTGCATGCCGTGGGAAGTGGAGATGCAGGGTTGCTTCCCTTTTTCAGGTTTGCATGGTTGGCTAGTCTTGAACTAAGAGCCTGGTTCCTAGCTGCTCACATTTTTTCAAGACACGCTATGCTGGGTGGACAGAGATGAATAACGAAGTCAGAGGGACCCATTAGGACTTGTGAAGGTGACATTTGGAATATCAACAGAAGGCGAAAGTGTTGCAACTCTTTTTTTCATGTTCAGAAGTCTGCTCCTTTTAGCATCAAGTCTTTTGTTCATTTGCTGTTGTCACAATCATTAACATCAGCAGCAGTTTCTCTGCTCTGAGGATGCAGATGGCACTAAGTGGCATGAAACAGATTCTAGACCATGGGCTTGGCTATGAATTCCCCCATCCAAAACCAGAAAGCACCCAAGACACAATCCTCTCCCAACCCTCCAGTGTGACTGGATGCCTCAAGTGTCATGTCCTCCTGGACAAGAGGCTGTGGATTCATAGTCAAACGAGCGCTTGAGGCAGCAACATCAGGACTCTCCTCCACATGCACCCTTCAACTCAAGAGCTTTGTGTGCTCCACATGGAAAGAACAGACCTGATGCCCATGGCAGGGAGGTTGGAACTTGATGATCTTTAAGGTCCTTTCCAACCCAAACCATTCTATGATTCTATGATTCTATGTCAGAGTTAGAGAGATCTCCTCAGAGCTGCCAAACAGTCTCACTGAAAGAAAGGTCCTAGTGCCTGCAGCAGGTATTAGATATCAGCAAGCATGTTAGACACCCTCCATTAACTGCCTCTTAATAAAAGTCTTCAAAGTCCATTAGTATTAGAAAGGCACCGAAGAAACCCTTAATCACGATAGCAACTATTAGTCTGGGCCAGGGCAGTGAAATTGGTTTATTATATGCTTCTCTTCAGGCACAGTCTGCCTCTATACTTAGAAAATGTCAATTAATTTATGGACATGGAGCTTTTATCCCTCTCCTGATAGCTGGCACGTCCTCTCTCCATTTCGATTTGTTGGCTCTTTCCTATGTGAAATTCAGCAGAAAAGGGGCACACAGATCACCCTGGGAAGCTACTGGTCAGACAGGGAGAACAGAAGCTGCCTTTAATTGTCCAGAAGAGTGTCTGAGCTTGACCCCAGCAGCCAGCCTTGGCCTGGGGAACTCAGGGGAGCTGTAAGACACACGGTTACGAGGCAGATATCATTTTGCATAGTGCTGGGGGACTAGCTTCAGTTAAAGAAGACAGCCATCCTATAAAATCTGTAGCATTTATGGCATTTTGACATTAGCAAGGGGAACCCAGAACATTCACTGAGGATTAGGAGAGCAGACTTCATGCACATTCCTCCCATGTTCACATACTCTTGCCAAGAGCAGCTCCAGTCAGTTCATCTGAATTACCCTCACACCAGTGGGCACACAGGGAATATCCCTTTCATGGACCACATGTCTCACTGTGCCTTTCATTTGTACAAGTCTGGAGGAACCAGAGCTAGTCACAATACGGGATGGTTCAACACTGAAAGAAAGTTGGCTTTGATGCCTTTGCCCCCTTAATCCTCTGCAACCGTCACCTTGCTGACACCAGCTCTTACGACCCCTGCAACTGAACATCTCTTCTCTGGCCCCAGGGTTCAGACCAGAGGTCTAGACACTTCACACACAGCTGATGATTGCTGTGACAGAGGGATGCAAGGATGGGCAGCTGTTCATGCTATGAGACAGCTGTAAACTCCAAAGCTAGAAACTAACAGCAGCTCCTTGAGAAATAATGCCAAGAAGGCTGGCCATAGCTCTGGAATGTAGGCCCAAACATGATTCATTTCTGAGAATGATTTTAGGACATGCTCCCCAGTTTTCAGCACTTTCAGCCTGCTTTGAGCACTAACTGTGTTTCTCTGCTCCCTGCTTACACCACACAGGATTACAGGGTGAACATCTTCCTGCGACAGCAGTGGAATGACCCGCGGCTGGCATACAATGAATACCCTGACGACTCTCTGGACCTGGATCCCTCTATGCTGGACTCCATCTGGAAGCCTGACTTGTTCTTTGCTAACGAGAAAGGTGCCCATTTCCATGAGATTACCACAGACAACAAGCTTCTGAGGATCTCCAGAAACGGCAATGTCCTCTACAGCATCAGGTGAGGTGACTCAGTGGGAAGAGCTCCACCCAGGTAGGGGAGGGCAGAGCTAAACTCTCACTGTTCAAGTCTAAAATGAGAAACTGAAGACTTTGAGCATAAGAAGTTTTTTTATGAGGTTTTTTTAAAGTGGGAGGTCATACAATTAACAGTGTTCTCGCAATGTGGTGGGAAAAGACCTCTGGAGGTCTCCCACGCAACATTGTCTTGACAATTGACAACAGATCAAGCCAGCTGTGGCTTTGTGTGGCCAAAATGAAGCACCCCATGGATGGAGATCCCACAATCTCTGTGGACAGCCTGTGCCAGTGTTTCATCCTCCTTCTGGGCCAGATTCCTTCACAAAAAAATCACTGAAAAGTGAAACACATTCTTATTTCCCTGACCAATATTGTTTCAATTTTGTTTGAGTTAAATACAGCTACACAAGCTAAAAGAAAGAAAAAAGTAATTAATTTAAAAGAAAGCATGAGAAACACCATTATTTTTCTTCATGGTTAAATAAGACGCTTATCTAACAGGACTGGGCAGGCTGGCAGTACTCCTTCACACACCAGTGAAGAGCCAGAGGTAGAGAAAAATTTTACTGTGCCTCATACCTCTCTCTAGAACAGTCAGGATCTTGGAAGGATGGTGCTTTCAAAAGGCATGGAGACTGCACACCATGAGCTGGGCTGCCTCTGGGACAGCAGAGACCACAGCATAGCTGGGGGTACTTCCATACCCTCAGGCAGCTCTGTCTTCAAGACCTGCTAAGACAAAGCTATACCTAGGAAATGTATTTTCAGAAACAGGGTTTTTTTGGAGAAGGTAGAGAAAAAACTTGTGTGGAAGAGGGAGGCTAGGAAATGCCTCCTTCCATCAGGAGCTGAATCCATGCTGGAGCAGAAGGTTGTTGGTACTTCAGCCACATGGTCACTCCTTGCTGCTGCTTCTACAATAGGTAGGAAAGTAACAACCAGGAAGGTGTTAGCCAAAGCATATTGAGACAGAGGGTAGGTCTGGGAAAGAATCTAGCTGATCTCTACTTTTCTCAGTCCAAGGACTTCTGCTCCTCACTAGTAGATTCCTTAACATCCCTAATGTAAAATTACTTGAGATATTATACTAGCACAAGCCCAAAACCAGCTGTACTATGTAAAAACTAGTAGAAGCCCATGAAAACCGTGTTTTGAAAGCTGCAGCATTTCCTGGCAAAATTTTAGGAAATCTGCTAAGTAGAGCTCCGTGGCTTTGTCTGAGCATAACTCCTCCCATTTATTCCTTTACCGCTGGATCCAAGAATCTATCAGTGAAGCTGAACTAATTGCACCTAATTTCCTACAGGAAATCAGTCCAATCCCCCACCTTCACTTCTCTTCCAAACCCATCCACTCTTTATTTTTAACCAATGAAATTAAAACCAAACTTCATGAGCTTAAAGAGGAAAAGTTTAACTCCGTCTTGATGACTTTTTCACCTCATGTATAACGTAAATTTGCCTGAGGTACACATACCCCATGTCACACTGCAGCCATGGGGAAGAAAAAGCAGCATGGAGCTATAAAATAGAAAATAAACAGTTTAATGCTGCAACGTAGACAGCCTCCATTAAACATCAAGGTGGGTTCCGCTCCAGAGACCAGATCCCTGATGGCCAAAACAGTAAGAGAATTGCCATGCATGTTAGCTGAATGAGGAAACATAAAATTTCTTGATTTCTAAAAATAGTCGGGCAGTAAAACTGTGAGCATGTCCCAGAGTCCTTGTTGCAGGTGGGTTTGTAGGAGCACAGAGGGAGAATCCTGGGTCACCCCAACCCTGGGGTTGCCCTGCCAAACAGAGCAATGACCCAGCAGGTGACATGGGGCAAAGTGGCTGAGCTGACCACCATTTTCAAGGCAAAAACTTTAACTGTTTCAAAAAAAGAATTTTACTATCTCCTTCATCTCCAGATGAAAATACAGGTTTCTTTTAAAGTACATTTTCCTGTGAAAACCAAAAAGAAAGAGGACATTCACGATGGAAGAGCACTATGTAAATGCAAAGCATTTCCAAAAGGAGAAATAGTCTTTCCCTTTTGAATAAAGGTTTCTGTCTAAAGTGCTTTTCCATTTCCTAACTGGCTCTTTGGTACTACTATGTGCTGTAATCAATCCCTAGTCAAGACACAAGAAGGTGGACCCAAAGCGGACCCAAAGTTCAGCATGCCGCGCACTGGGTTCACCCAAAATCACCCTTGAGGATTTCACTCTCTGATCCCTTCTCAGCACACACTGGTCCAGCACGTGCTCAGCGTCTGATGACCTAGTCACAGCTACAGTCACCGCTCTTTCACATCTGGCAGATATTTACAGTGAATTCTTCTCAAGGGGCTTGTCTGAAGACATAATTGAAGGCTTATCTCCCTGACTGATGAGAGATGGAGCCCCCTGCCAGAGACGCGATGAGAAAAACAAAGTGGGCAAAGGCTAGTGGTGACTCTCTTCTACTCAGGTGTTTGTTTAAATACAGAAAATGTGGTTGTTTTCCTAAAAAGGCAACTTAAACTGTTCAATTCTTTCTACTGTCACAGCATCTTTTGTCCCAACATGCCTCTAAACTCATTTAAACTCTAAAGAGAATTTCTTCCAACATAAGAATTTAAGTTAAAGTATGTTTCCCTCCTGCTAAGTTTCTCATAGGTCTGATGATAGAAAAATCCCATTCCTGTTCCTCAAGAAATTTTGCTATTTCTATGTCAAGGCAAAAAGGTGAAAAATCTAAACACTCCAAGGAACAGCATTTTCAGCATTATCAAACCAAATAACACAAATCTAGCTAAATGAATCAAACCAATTAATATCAGATTGTTGAAACAAAGAAATATTTGAGCATAGGTCATGGTACAGGGCAGCACAATAATGCCACAGAAAAGGCAGCCTGGATCTAGTGGGGAATTAGAGTTTAAGAGACAAAACCAGAGGTCTCAAGAGGCACAGCAGGGATTCAAGAAGATACAGAGATTCATGCTGACTTATCACAGGGCATTTTCCCTGCAGAAAATACCACCAAAGTCTCTCTTTTCCTCCACAGCAATATGTGATCTTGACCAAACACTTTTTTTGTTTGTTTGGTTTTGTTTTTTTGTGGCACAGAAATGTTCTGTTCAAAGATTTCCAAACAGTCCCAGTCTCTAGAAATGTATCTGGGGAGTCAGAGGATGGGTTTGGGCTTGCTGCTAATCCAGACTGTTACGAACCTGAGGCAAGAACTGAAGACAGAAGCAACAAAGCTGTTTGGTATGGGAACACTTTGTTCTGCATAGTCCAAAACAACATTGCAATGAAACGCCATCTGCAGCAGGCGACTCTGCTCGGAATTATATCACAGAACCAAATTCTCGGTATTTCTGATGCTTTCCAACACCACGTGTCAGAGCACGGGCAGGGAAGAGGTGAATGATCAGGCATTCCCCCCAGCACACCAGGGTGTCTTGGGCAAGGTACCAGCCTGTTTGCAGGATTGGAGGGACAAGAGGGTGGGTTCCCCCCCTCACCAGTACCACAAACTCTTTGGCAATTCCCTGTGCTGTCTTCTCTCCTCAGGATCACACTGACTCTGGCCTGCCCCATGGACCTGAAGAACTTCCCCATGGACGTACAGACGTGCATCATGCAGTTAGAAAGCTGTGAGTCCTGCACACATCTCAATTTTGGAGAGGAGACAACATGTTTTCCCTCCCTCTCTCCCCTGCCATCTCCCTCCCCAGCTGCAACCCATTCTCAGTTCCCTTCACTGGAGGCTTGCTCAAGACCCACTTGCTCAGGATTTTCCATTCATTCAGCACATGTGACATTTCCTAGAGAAGCCAAACCTTAAAAGATCCCACAAGAGGAGCCCTGGCTTGCTCGTATTTACATTGGCCTTTCACTTTGGAGGAGAAAGGTGAAAGTGCTTTCAGCTGCAAATGGGATTTTTTTTCTCTCTGGATGAACATTTGCCCCTTGTGCTTGTTGCTTATCCCAAAGGAGGGAAAGACAACGAACAACTTCATTCAGAGGAAGAGGTCAATTTGAAAAAATAGCAAACAGCTCAACAAGCCAAATTCAAGAAAAAAAGTGATTCATTGCAGGCAATTCATTGCACACCATCACAGCTCCAGTGCAGGCCATTACTCCAGCTTCTACCACACACATAAGCAGTTCTGCCTCAACCCAAGCCCCGTTCATTACAGGATTGCTAAGAAGGCCAGGATAAGTCCCTGCCTCCAAGCATAGTTCTCTTCTGCAAATCTGTCCCTTTCCAGATCAGTATTTAATATATTTCATGTGGTATTTGTCCCCTCCTCTCAACAGTTGGCTACACGATGAATGATCTCATATTTGAGTGGCAAGAAAAAGGAGCGGTGCAAGTTGCTGATGGGCTGACGTTGCCTCAGTTTATCCTCAAAGAAGAAAAAGACTTGAGATACTGCACAAAGCACTACAACACAGGTCAGTGCTGTTTACCCTTAGCTGCTGGGTTCATTAGAGAGGAATTCAGGACTGTGCATTTGCCAGAGTCTCATGCTATGTCTGATGGCACTCTGGTGATACAAGCCTTGTCCTGCACAGCTAGGGACAACATATAGATACATACATATCGATACGTTACCAGTAAATATACACGCGTATAGCCAATAAAAAGCTAATAGACACAGGTATGTGGAACCCTCTTGTCCCCAGTAATACCTGCGTCAGTTCAAGGGTGTTTGGTCTGGGCCTTCTCTCCAAACATTTTCTTTTGTCTCTGATGCAAGGGAGCAGGTGAAATTTAAGTGACGAAGGACATGCTGCCAAGAGATTTCTTGTTGTACATTCATATTTCAGAATGGAGGAACAGCTGTTGATTTCCTCCTCTAACAAGGCTCTGGTTCTAAGCAATGCAAGGAAAGTCCCCAGATAATAGCTGAAAACAGGAGGCTCGTCGTGCCTCACCAGTAATCTTCCATCTATCTCCCGTCCTCCTCAGGCAAGTTCACCTGTATAGAAGCTCGTTTCCACCTGGAGCGGCAGATGGGCTATTACCTGATCCAGATGTACATCCCCAGCCTCCTTATCGTCATTCTGTCCTGGATCTCCTTCTGGATCAATATGGATGCTGCACCTGCTCGCGTTGGCCTGGGGATCACCACAGTGCTCACTATGACCACACAGAGCTCTGGGTCCCGAGCATCACTGCCCAAGGTAGGAACTCATTTAGTTTCACAGGGTGGCAAAATGTGCACTTTCTGGGGACAGCAGATAAGTAAGTCACTGCACAGATCCTCCTGCTCAAAACAAGAGGCTGCCATTGCCCTATTCCAGTTTAAGAGCAAGCAGACAAATTCCAGCCCCCTTCCTGCAAAGGTTTCAGCAAAGTTGCTACAACCAGCAGTAAAACATCCCCTAAGATTCAGTACTCACCCCAAAATCCACAACAGCTCCCAGTAACCAGGAGCTCTGTACCTTACAAACCCTGCAACAGTCACACATGGATATGCACTCTACATATCATCTTTTCACTCACTTGACCATCATACTTTTATAACAGTACTGACTTTCCCTGTTACCCAGGGCTGTTGGTATGATCAGATTCTATTACCATTTTCCTTGCACATAAACCGTCACAACCAAGACGTGGATAAATTAAAAACTGTGGAACTATTGCTGCTAAAGATCCCAGGAGCAGTTTGAGTGGCCTGATAACACATTCACGTTAAATGAACTAGATTTTGGTGTCCAAAAGCAGATGTCAACCATATCATGGCTTGATAAACTCCTTCCAAAGACCTTGGGAGTAACAAGTAAAATAGCAAGCAAAAAGGCATTTGGGTGAAGAAGTCACCCCATCTCAGCCTCTCTCTCTGACTCCTAGGTGTCCTACGTGAAGGCCATAGACATCTGGATGGCCGTGTGCCTGCTGTTTGTGTTCTCTGCACTTCTGGAATACGCTGCTGTCAACTTCGTGTCTCGGCAGCACAAAGAGCTGCTCAGGTTCAGAAGGAAGAGGAGGCACCATAAGGTAATACATAGAGCATGAAGGGCACGGCTGGAACCTCTCCCAGCAGAACATCTCTACATGGTCAACTGACCTGAGCCACTTGCTCCCAGGGAAGTCCTCAGTGTATGATCAAATGTTAAGGAGGGTCAACCATCAAAAAGCAGGGCTACCTCAATGAATTGTGTCCCTTCTAACAGCCTGCTGACCCCAGGAGTCTAGCAGGCTGTTTTTTGTTAGCTAGCCAAGTGGTCTAAGCCAAAAGGTTGTTCTCAACAGAAAAATTTTCACACAGCAGTGTGTGAAAAGTTCTCTCCAGAAGACTCAGCGAGGGCTGGGGGGAGGCAGGCAGGGAGGGGTGAGGGATGACTATCAGAGAACAGCATCCCCCAATGAGACCACCTACACTAGCCCGGAGGTAAGTGACACCTCTTTTGTCTCTGTCATCTCCGTGTTCAAAAGCATCTGCTTCTCAGACTGACTGCAAATTCCTCTCGGAAGGAAAGAGCATTATTCTCAGCCTTAGCCTTGCTCCATGCTTACTCGCCATGACCGACGCCAGCCCGAGCATGCATGTGTCACACAGACATCTCCTGCAGCCTGGACTCTGCTAGCTTTTAGGCTGAGGTACCGCAGCAAAGATGAACTAGATCTAGAAAGAAACAAAAAGTGACTGTGATCACAAGACCAAAGGCACTTAAAAATTACCCTTAATTAACTAGTAGAATCAGGTGATGGTATTGAATTTTCAGTGCCAGGCCTGATAGGCTGCCCTCAAGCTAGCATTAAAAAAAACCAGTAAATTTGCTAAGAAAAAAAAGCATAAAAAATGTTGGTGATGAGAATCCCAAAAGATCCCCTAGGAGATCACCAAGGTCTGCCTAAAATATCCTTCATAAGTATTTGCCTATCCTCTATTTTAAAGAGCCCTCGGTGATCCATCCCACCCAGAGGCCCCCATTCCATCACTTCACTGTCCCATCCGTTAAAAGTCTTTCCCAGGGTCTGACGTGTCCTACAGCAGTTCACAGCGTGTGCTTGGAGAACTGCCACCACTCCAGGAGGCAGTGGGGGCTAAGGAGCTGCAATCCCTGTCTCTTTGTAGATTTGCCTCTCTCTGCTTCAGCTGTCCTAACTGTAAAACAAGAGATAATTGTTCACTTGTTCTCAACCCAGTCAGGACCAGGGATTAAATGTATTGGATAAAGGCAAGGGAAAAGAAGGAACAGATGAGACTATCAGCATCCATTGATTTTTTCTGGCCAGAGCAAGACCCTACCATCTCAGAATCAACCGAATTTTGGTTCAGAAGATGCAGCCTGCGTGATAGAGCCAAAGCTAAAACCGCCCAGCACGGGTGCCTCATAGTGCTTCTATCTCTGCATCTAGACTCAGGCATCCTGTCTCCGGATCCACTCTGTCGTACACAGATTGCTCTGTTGATAAAACAATACAGAGAAAAAAAGCCGCTAATATACAGATGAGTTTAAAAGATATTTGCCAGAGATGTTCCATTGAACACAAAGCTGCTATTACAATTCCTGCCCAATCTCACAGCAATTTAATTGGAACAAAGCATAAACAAAAACACTTACAAAAGCAAAATGAACAAGGTTTGCAGGCTCATCAGAAAACCAGGAGCTGACGGCAAATATGCAAATGGGTTAGTGCAGCTGCCAAAAAACCTAATTGTTCTGTCCCGGTGTCCTGACTTGTCTGGATAGCTCTGCCTGGTTTAGGTACGACATGCCAGGCTACAAACAAGGGACATGTTGCAGTGGTCCATGCTGGTGGAGGAGAGGATCAGCCCATGCCCACATTTATTAGTTGTGCCCATTCTTCACAGCTCAGTGCACCAGATAGCATGCCAGTCTGCCATTAATACAAATGAATCCAAACAAATCTGCTTCTTACCTTCCTCAGAGTTAGATACAAGGTGCTAGCTTATTCTCATCATTAAGAATCTTTCTTCCTCTCTAAAAAATAAAAATTAAATCGATAAATATCTGGCCCTTTCCATTTCTGAGCCCTCTTCCTGCTTTCCCTCTGGACTAGGCTAGAAAGACCAACCAGAGAGCTCTCTCTGAACCCATTACTCTGTATTTACTGGGGCAGATAGGTCCTGGATGGGGAAATATATGGACTGTGATGGCTAAGGAGAGTTCCTGTCCCTTTGAGTCTGGTTAATATGACACCATCATCAGATCCGCTTGGAGGGTATTTGGAGACCCAGCCCAGGGAGGCCTGTCCAGAGTGGTTGGTGATGTCTTTGCCCTTCTCCTTTGATATGGCACCCTGAAAAAAAGGCACCATTGGCTGCTCTATCATGGGTACATCATGATACCAAAACAAATCAACCACAGAAAACAGCCACTGGAGAGAAAAGAAATTCAGTAAATTAGAGAAATAAGTGATTTAGGCTAAACCAGACACGTGTCAGTGGGCGTGTGTTTGTGCAACCAGAGAAGAGCAGAGGCAGTTTTACCTGAACCCCCATAATAAACTATGATCTTAAAGGTCTTTTCCAACATAAATGATTCTATAATTCTATGATTATAATACATATGAGAAGGTCTATAAGCTCGGAGCATCTCAGCAGGGCTGACAGGAGCCAGCAGCATGCTGGAAGCATCTGCTGACCCTAGGGTAGCGGGAGGGTCAGAAGTGGCCGCTGCAGCCTGTACCCTTCAGATCCCATCCACCTTCCTCATCATTCAGGCTCTGGCCACCCGAAAAGTGAGCTCCTCCATCATCTATCATCAGAAAATCAACCTTTTAACTCAAAAAATTCTCTCCAAGACTGTGAACCTTGACTCCTCTCTCACAAAGGGTCCCTTACTAGATGTTCAGCCTACTTCCCTGAGAGCAGAGGGGTCCTAAAATTTTTGGTGCCTCAGTTTCCCCTACCAGAGCCCTGGGCATTGTTAGGAGACAAAGACTTTTAAGGATTAATTCTTCCCAAATGCCAGAGACCAGAGACACACCAAGGGGACACAACCAGAGCAGGGAAGAATTATCCAAAAGCTTGCACTCCATCAGCCAGGACTCTGAAACAAATAAGCCTGCTGGTAGGGCACGCAACTCACCAGATTGCCACCCTCCCAAAAAAAACAAACAAACAAACAAACAAAAAAAAACAAATAAGGCTTGATTTTATTTGGGTTGTTTTGCTTTGCTCAGATGTGCCAGCATGCTCCTCCTCCCGCTCCTCCACCCCAGAGCCCCAGCACAGTGCCTCCATCCCACACAGCTGCCTGCTCGCTGCAGGGGCCATCCAGAAAAGACACTCTGCAAAGGAGAGAGGGAGGGCAGCCGGGCAGGTGGGTTACGAGGGAGGGGGCCAGCAGGGCAGTATTGGGGGACACAGGATGGATCATCCTCTGCGACAGTTAACTAGTGCCACTGGTCTAAGAACTAGGCTCAGTGACCTGTAGTCCAGAGACTGAGGTTTCTGACCCTGCCTCTGCAACTCTCTGGTTGTATGACTTTGGCCAAACTTGTTTTTTTCTGTGATTACATCTCCATGTTCAATAGAATAGGGCTAATGCTCTGAGAAGCCTGCAAGGTCTCCACCAAAACAGCAGCAATAGCATTTGCCTTTAAACTGGAAAACAAATTAATTTTCTTGCTCAATACTTGGAATTAGCAGAAGCAGCCATGTCTTACCATCGACCTGCAGAAAAGCATTTTCGGTCCTCACCTAGAAGATGACTTGTGGAGAGGGGCTGTGGGGCTCAGGGGGGTCCCATGGGTAGGCGAGAGGGGGGCTGGTTGCACACTGCCCGCAGAGGTCTTTTCCTGGACAGGTCTCAGCACTTGCACATCCATGTAACTCTGTAAGAAGCCTCGTGCTGTGGCTTCAAGTGCGTGAGTTACATGGAGCCCACTCCTTCTGGGCTGACACAGCACAGGCAAAGCAAAGAAGGTGCTGAGAGGAGCTGGGGGGGGAGGGACAGGCAGAAGCAAAACAGGGGATGCAATCAGGAAAATGAACACAGTACCACAAACCGTTCAAGGATGTCAAAGATCCAGCGGGGTGGAAGTCAGTCCTGTTCTCCATGGGGTGCCTGGATCCCCTGATTTGCATCTGTACATCATGCAGCTGGCACCCCTCTATAAGGCTGATCTCCCAAGAGCAGAGGGTTTGGCCAAGGGTCCTGAGGTGGGGGCATGATGGAGGTGTCTTTCCCTCGCAGAGCAGGGAGCTGGCAGTGGAGAGCCTTATAGCGAGGGTGCACGGTCTATATCTCATTTTAAGTAGAGCCCCATGCTGAATCTGTTTCAGGAGGACGAAGCTAGCGAAGGCAGGTTCAACTTCACCGCCTACGGGATGGGACCAGCTTGCCTCCAAGCCAAGGATGGCATCTCTGTCAAGGGCGCCAACAACAACAACACAGCCAACCCGGTCCCCCCGCCCTCCCGCTCCCCCGAGGAGATGCGGAAACTCTTCATTCAGCGAGCCAAGAAGATCGACAAGATCTCTCGCATCGGCTTCCCTATGGCATTCCTCATCTTCAACATTTTCTACTGGATCATCTACAAGATTGTCCGCAGAGAGGATGTGCACAACCAGTGAGGGAAGGGGAGCAGCTGGGAGGGAGCGAGCAATCCTTTATATTTGTGCAATAGCAATGCAGCAATGCATGAATTTAAGAATGTGGCAATATCTACTGAAAAAAAAAAGGGGGAAGGGGGCGGGGAGGGACTTTTAACCATGTGAACTGAGGATAACTGGCACAGGGAGGAGAAAAAAAAGCTCTTGATCCGGGTAGCACAGGGTGGGGGTTAGTTTTACAGCATAGGAAGGTTTGGATTGCTCCAGCTGCAATCCAAGCAGTGTAATATACTAATATATATTCATGCTTAATTATAATGCAAAAAGAAAACAGTCAAAAAAAAAAAAGATAAATCCTTTTTTTAGCCTATTAACAGCTTAGATTCTCAAGTCACTGGAATGATTCATAATTCCATGTGCAGAAATGACCGCAATTACGCTTTATCTGACTTTTGCTATAGAAAGGCCATACCAGTCAAGCACGTGGGGTAAAAAAGCCCTGACAAAAGGAAAAAAAAAAGAAAAAAAACCAAGAAAATCATTCTGTTATTCTCTAGGTTTCGCACTTTGAAAACTGGATAGACAGGGAAACTTAAGAAAGAGGCTGCAGGTTGTTGTTTATTTTATATATTTACTTTTTTTAGTCACGGGTTTGCTGATCAAACACTTTGTGACTTTTGGACAGAGGAAAGCAAATACGTTATCTTTCTCCTTGCCATCAGAGAGCATCCAATGGGAAACCCAAGAAGGACATCAGGGCCTTCATCAGAAATCGCAGGTACCTTCTGTCCTTTTCAATGTCCTGGCAGGATTCAAATCCCAGGAGTCAGAAATACTGTTCAGAACACTTGAAATGATGATTTTTTTTTTTTTCCAGACCTCTTTCTGCCATGTTTGTTTACAGTGGAGGGGTGGAAGTATTAGACTAGTTAAAGCAGAAATTATATTTAAAATATAGAGAAAGCAGGCATATTTATGCCTTATTGTGACAGGACCGGGTGAGTGGCAATATTGTCGGTAAAGGGTGGGTGGGGGGAAGGTGTGTACAGAGAGAGCAGCTCTTATTTTCAGACATTTCATAGCATTAATATTAATAGCAAAGCTTTGAAACTCTATTTTTGTATCTATTTTGGTGCTGCATTTAGCTTTAACGTGTGTACGGGAAGATGGAGCAGGCTGCTCTGCCCCAGGGGAGGCTGACACAGTCTGGTGGGGATGGGGGAGCGGGAGGCAGGGATGGGGGAGCAAAGGGGTCTCTTGGCCAAGTGGTAGCACAGGCTGGCATTTAGGGTGGGGAGGGGGGGACAGAGACGTGCATCAAATGCTGGGGAGATGCAGTCGTGTCCATTTGCACTTTCAAGAGGTGGGTGAAAGAGAGCACGAAGGAAGAGACAATCAGTCTGCACTGAAGCACTTGGGTCAGGTCTGGGTCAGGCATGACATGAAGGCAGGGAGACAAGTGGCACCCAAGGGGTGGTTCCAGTCTCTCTCCTCTCCCCTGTCTCCTGCTCAGGACCAGATCATGGCTGACCTGGGCTGCAGAGATGATCCTTCCCCCGGGAAGATACAGGTTCCCGCTGGCAGACGCTGCAGCTCCCAGCAAAATGCCTTCTGGCACTGTCCGGTCCAGTCTGGCCCTGGTCAGCAGCAGCCAAGCTTGGGACAGGAGTTGGGACCCTATGGTCAGCCCTGGGTGTCCCAGCCAGAGCAGCAAGAGGCAGGTCTGGGAGAGGGCAGAGGAGGATGGGGACCTGTGAGATCTCCAAGCACAGGGTTGGGGCCAAGAGGAGAAAGCCCTGAGAAAGCACCAGTGCTCTCCTGGGCTGGGTAGAGGGACACCCATCTCTGAGGTTGCCAATTCAGCACCTTTCACCAGCACTAAATACACTTTATTTAAAAAAAAAAAAAAAAAGATAGAAAGAAAGAAAGAAACCAAGGCTAAGAACAACAATGAAAAAAAAAAAAGGAGAAAAAATAAAAGAAACAGGGTGATCACTGTGTGGACTAGGGCAAACGGCAATATTTCCTCATGTTTTGGCAAAGAGCTTTCTGAGTCCCTTTGCACTGCTGAGAGAAGGAAAGGTCATGCAATACCAGTGTGAACCCATATATCAGCCCCTTCCCTCTACCAGAGCAGCAGAAAACCTGTGGGATGAGGATTTCTCCTTTCCCTGGCAGACAATGCTTTTCCAAGCAGGGAGATCTCAAGCTGTCGAGCTGAGCCATTATTCGATGCTAGGACAACTTTCCGAGCCTTGGCTGGAGCCCAAGGCTCCTGCTGGCTCTGGTTTCCCTTGCTGAATTATTGAACACTCCCTGCACGCGTGACGGATGGTCGTGCCAAGCATGGGTTGTGCAATTGCTTTAAACGGTGCATCCTTGTCTGGGATAAAGGTGTAAATCCAGGGAATCCCCCTCCCTGCCTGGCAGCAGGTCAGAGGCTTGGTAGCCCATGCAATGTGGCCCATGTAGGGGAACAACCACAAATCTCTGTCATTGGGGAAAAAAAACAGGTCCTGCCTTGTTGCCCAGACCTTGCACTTGGGAGTTGGACAGTTTGGTTGTGGTTCATACAATTTCTTCGTCTCCCCAGGCCACCTGGGATGGCTCAGCAGGGCATGGCTGCAGGGCTGGGAGTTTCCTTCCCAACTGGAGCTGCTCTAAGGAGTTGGCTGTAGGTTCTTAACCAAATCCCATGCACCATCCTCCCACCCAAGGGAGTTTTGAGCCTACATCCCCAGGGCAAGAGCAGAGCAAGGAGAAGGCATACGATCCCACCTCACTTCATCCTGCTCTGGCTGAGAGAAGGGCCTCGAGACCGAAGGGGAACCCTGTGCTGGTCCTAGACCTGCTGCTGGAGACACAGATAGGCTCACGGTTACCACTTCACTAGAGCTCCAGTGTCACTTCTTGGCACCAACTAAGGCAAATTAGGGAGTAGAAATCATCTGAACAATGTTTCTTTTTCCTGCTCATACAGAAGCACTTCATCTGCTAGTGGAGCCCATGGGAGTGTAGGGACTGAAATAAGAATTACACGCTTACCAGCCAGCCTTTGCATCCAGTCTGACTCTGCCAACCACCAGGCACATTCGATACTCTCCATAAGCAGGATTATTTTCTCTTCATTAAGCTGCCAGTTTCCATTCAGGCCATATTCCAGCCCCGGTGCTGCCTGCACGGAGGCTGCGAGCAACACTCGCTTCCCAACGTGAGACATGCCAGGATCTTGGCAAAGATCTGACAGTGCCGAGAGCTGTCCTACAGGCAGCCTGCCAGACACTGCCACCACGTAGACAAGATCTTAGACTGACCTAGGAGCCTCTGGCAAGTCTGTGTGGTTTTCAAAAAAATCAAACATTTTTCTCCATCTGTACTAGGCTGTGTTTAGTCTCCGTATTGCAACAGAACTTGCTTTGATAACCTACCTCATCTTCAAAGCAGGCTGCTTGAATAGTGCCAGCAATTAGGTTTATTAGTAAGAATGCACAGGAGTTGATATTGCAGGGTGGCTTCCAGGCATACTGATGGAATTTAACTCGGTAATTGTTAGCTCCTGGTAAGAACTGGGCTCAGAAGCAAAACCTGAAATGAAATAAAATAAACAGCAGCTGGTTTGGCAGTAGAGAGAGAAAATAGGGTCCCTAATTCACTTAGACTTTTTGGAAAACATAGCTTTATCACAAAGAGTATTATTTCCAGATGTTGCTGGAAACATACCACTTTAAGAGTGGGAATTATTTTTCCTTATATACAAATATAACTGGAAAACTGGAAAAAAAAAAAAGGTAGGACAAACTCACTATCTTTTGGTCAGGTTGATAAGCTTTTCCCACTTGAATTCCTGATTAAAGCAGCTTTCCAGCTGAGATCTCGGTACTGTGGAAATGAGAGAGGTGCTGAGGAGGGTCCAGGACAGACCAGTCAGCGTGTGGTCTGCTACAGACTGCAAGGCTTTGCCTTGCCTGGGGGACTTTGTTCCTAGAAGCATCAAACAATTTCAAATGCTGAATAATATTCCTACTTCCTGTGAAAAGAAACTATTCTTATTGTTTTCCCCAGACTTTTCTGGAAGGTTTTGGGTTTTTTTTCCTTCTGCCTCTTCTAAAGATCTTGACTTTTAAGGCAAATCTGAGACAATTCAAATTACACTATTGGTTGTCCTTTATCTCAACTGCTGGTGGGAAAATGTAGTATTTACAATAGGTATTTTTTTCAAAAGAAAGGAACATATGAGAGGAGAAAATGCTATTCTAAATGGTGCCATATTTTTCACAGCTTTTATATTACCATATTTTTGTACTGTATGACCATTCCTCAATAAAACATCGTTCTTATGACCATGCCAAAAACAGACAGACAGTCTCTTTCACTACCCATTCCTTACTCCAAACCTTGCTACTGGCAGCAGTGGATAATGCATTATAGACACCTTCTCCCTCTAAATCCCATCCTACCAGCACGGCTGCAGGTCTGGAGTCACTGCCTGCCAGGGGGACATCAGGCATCTCCTGCCTGGGTAACTGGAGCATCACACAAAGCTCAATTCAGGGAAAAAAGTATCTCATCCCTTCCCTGCTAGAAAGCACCTGACACTCTCTTGTCTTCTTCTCAAAGGGAGATGTAAGGAATATCTTGTGCTCCTCCTGTTTCAATAGAACTCCATCATTTGTATGGCAACAGTATAATATTTAAGGAGAAAATTGTGATACTTGATTGTTCTTCAGGGTGCTAGGATGAGCACCAAAGCAGCAGCTCATATTCATTAATTTTTTATAATTTTCAAAATCATTTCGGGTCCTTTAAGTCTTCCCATCCCCTCATCTCCTTCTTAACAATTATTTCTCAAGGGCAGTTGGACATCTCTCTTGTTCAAATGAATCTACACAAGTCTCTGACTTCATTCAAGTATATGGCATTTTTCTGCGCTCATCTCCCTTCTCTCACCACCTGAACTTTTGTTTCTATGGGGATAAGTTCCTCAGCTCTGCAACCTTTGAAGGGTCTGGCCCAGATAGGTGCCTTAGGAAATACAGGACAAAATATGTGAATAAAACCATTCCTCCTAAGCGGGCAGGGTAACAGAGGTACCAGGGAAGAGTTCCCATAGCAAAGAACGCATGAAGAGGACCCTGGGGAACATGAGGGCAGCCAACAAGGTCTTTTTTTTGACTGTGCTCTGTGTGAAAGCAAAGCAGCATAAAAGTCAGAGAGAAGGCAGATTTTTGGCCATTATCCCTGTATGTTTTTCATCGATCTAGCTCCATAGCAGCTGCTTATTGAAATCAAGCTCTCATATTCCCAGTCTCCTCCTCCCTTCTACAGCAGAAATAAGCTGTTGTGAACCAGGCAATGTGTAAGGAGCGGTTGCACATTTTGCACAGGGCATCTGCTTGGAGCTACTCCAGGCTCTGCCTGCAGCAGAGGGAAATGCTGGTGCTTGGATGGGGTGAGTCATTCCCCTCTGCTGCCCTCGGTGATCCCACACTAAGGGAAGATTGAAGTGCACAGGCTGAGCCAGATGAGGAACCCCAGCCTGTGATCTCTTTTGCAGCAGGCAGCCCGTGCACAGACCAGGAAAGCTGCAGACCCTACAGATAAAGAGGCTGTCTCTACCCTCACTCACCCCATCGTGTTGTCCCAGCATCACACAGCCAGCAAAGGACCAAAGCTTCGGGTACTATAACATGGTAGAAAACAAAAACCACACACAGTCTATAAAGAGAGGGATGATCTCAGCACCTAGCAGAGGAAATTACTGGTTAAATTGTCAAATGAGGATTCTGGCATAGACTGCAAGAGAAGGGAAAGGAAAAGCAATAGGAAAGATTTGTTTTCATGCCACATCACTGTCTTCTGGCTAATAGGTATGATGCAAGAATCAAAGCTGGCAGCAGGAAGGACAACATTGGATTAAGTAATTGCAACTACCAAGCCTAGCAAATCTGAGTTGCAATCTTTAGTGCCAGGCATCTGAGCAGAAATTGTAATGGAGTCTTATCTTTGTGATATTCCTGCTCCTGGGTCTATTCTAGATGGAGTGCTGAAGCCCATCCTGGGATAGAGCCGGCTCCCAGCAGTGCTGGGGATGGGTAAGGCAGGGTCTGACCCAGGCTGTGCACTGGGAACAGATTCAGCACAAGGGGATGGTGACACTTTGAGGAAGGCAGAGATGGCTTCATGTTGGCTGAACAATCCCATCAGCACTCAAAGCATCTCTGCTGGGGCTTGCAGGGTGTGCTGAGTGCTGCCACTGCTCCCACCAACAGCAAGAAGCCAGCCACAAAGAGCACAAGAGAGAGGGTCCTCAGCAGCTTCCCAACAGCAGCAGTTCTCAGCAGGGAGGGAGGGTACAAAACTCTCCTCCCTGTTCCCAGGCTGAGGTTCAGATAGGTTGGTGCTTCGAGTATGCAATCATCAATCTTTTCCTGGATGGATGATACAACCATCATGAACAAGACAGCCTAGCTTGAAATTAGTTTTTATTTATAGGTTTGACACTTGAATTGCAGAAGTAGCTTAAGCCAAACAGGTCCCTGGATTGTTAGCACTGGAGCAGGCTGAAATTCCCTTCCCTGGTCGGTCTGTGGGACGATGTCTGCCTTCTTCAGGCACTTTACGTGTGTTGGGTTACTTGTCTGACAAAGGCATGAGTCAAACTTTAGGCTGCAGAGCCGCTGTGCCAGCTGGCCTGGGCTGAGCACACCACAGAATTTGGGCAGTAAGCAAGAGCTCGTGTGAGCCTGAATCAATGTTGCAGCAAAGACACCATCACAGTCACAATTGCAGCAGAGGCCTGAGGGTGGTGTTGCTTAAATCAGCATTGCCCTGTCACAGCCCTGCTGAGATCAACATGCCATGACTTCCAGCGATAGCAGAAGGTGGGTTTGGGCATCAGTGCTTCTTGCTTGATACCCCATCTCCAAACACAGACCTTAACTGAACTAAAACTATGCAATATTGAACAGATTATACCAAGGGCGGTGCCTTAGCCACCTCTCCTGGATATGCACTTACACATTTTTAAAAGTATCAGAGTTGCTTGTGATGGGCTAAAGAACCAAGATGTGAGCCTCTGAGGAGCTGGGCCAGCTCTGGAGCCTCTTGTGACCACAACTTCTGGGTGGGCTCTGCTCCTCCAAGGCTGTAGTGTTAGAAGTAGAGAAGTTCAGCTCCCTCCCCAAGAGCAGAGCAAGGGCAGGGATCAGAGATGAGAGGAAGAGCAGATCAGGACTTGTGTAAGGCAGAGGAGCTTGTAGTACTTACTCCAGACTGTAGTGAGTGCAGTCACAACTGCAGCCCCAGCCTGTGTGGTCCTCCTGGGGGTTGCAGCTTTAAATACTCCTGCTTGTTCTTTGAGGGGTTGGGAGGAGAACTCATGAGGTTGGACTTGTCCCATGGGCAAAAAGGTAGGGTACAGCATGGGCAACAAACCGAAAGGAACCAGCAAACAAAGGAAGTGGAGAAGGGACAGCCTCTGCAATGTTGAGAACGGTGCTGGAAACGCATCACGCAGAACAAGTGTACACTAGCGTGATGGACACTGGTCCATCCCTCACGGGCAAGAGTATAATGAACTCTCCTGGCAAGTCCTTGATAAGATACATGCCTCCACTTGCCATCAATCCCACTTTTTATCAGGAGAAAAAACCCAAACAAAAAAACCATCAGTGAATTAGAGTGGTGTTATATCCTCTCCTTGCCATTTAGTTCAAGTAACTGTGGCCAGTGCTGTTGGTCACAGCAGTAGAGCTCAGCTCCACAAGAAATGCTCAGCTAGAGGCTGGCCCAACAAAATCTTAGCAGAAGGGAGCACAAGTTCCTTTATCTTACGCTTGCCTAGGCTGGGGAAACAACCTGACGAGGGCTTTGAAACACTGTTCTGCCTTTGCCTACACTAAACTTGTACCGTTTCCTTTCTGTCCCCCTATTCCCAAACCTGCTTGTTTCTGTCCAAAACACTTGTGTTCTTCCAATTCCACAATCAGAACAGGAGCAAGCAGGGAAAACAAGCTCAGAAGCAACATGGACCAAGCTGACAAATCCCTGTAAGTTAGCCTGTTCCAAGTGTAAAAACCACAATTCCATCCCCAGGCTGATGCCCCTCTTCACTGTCCTCCTGCACGGAGCAGGGTCACTAACCTGGCAGTGCAGCTGAGACACACATGGCATTCCAAAACCACGACTGATACATCCCTCCGTTAATCAGGTCAAGACAGCAGGTTAATTCAGGGATCTGTCAGCTTTGCGAGTAAAGAAATTGGAATTTTGGGGAAATAAACATTAAGGTCCAAACAGCGATGTTATGTGAAAAATTGAGAGACAGGTATGTAATCCACCTTCCCCTCGCTGGGAAGAGCCATCTCTTGTTCCTGAACTCTGCCTTTGAGCTCCATCCTGCTGCTCGCTGCAGTGTCAGAGCATCTCGCTGTACAATCAGCGCTGCAGCCCCTGCGACTGGTGCAGTAGGTCAGGAGAGAAAGGCCAACTCCAGAGACATGTGAGGTGACAGACACAGACATCAGGGCACAAAGGCCAAGTGACTTAATGCACCACACGCATGTGAAGTTAATTATCCTGAAAAATGCACCATCTGGAGCATCCTGAGTCTACTGTGAAATGGAATTCATACACAAAAGGAAAGTTTGTGTGGTTCTGGCCACGACATACTGACAGTGTCAATCACGGCCAGAGCTCACCTCTTCACCAACTTGCAGAGCTGCAGGAAAGAGATGATTGTTTCAAAAGAACCGAAACGGATGGCAATTGTGCTAAAAGCCATTCACATGTGCATTTGATATACAGTAAGACATCAGTGAATTAAGAGATCTATAGAGAGATGTAAAGATGAAGCAACGCTCTAAGGACTTCACCCAGAAATGGCCTGACATGCAAAGGTCACAGCGCATTCCATCGCAGCTCACCATCCCTGCAGCATCAGTGAACACCATCCTGGAAGCAGCCTTGGAATCCTGAAGATGGCACAAGCCTGTCTCAAGCAGCTGTCTAACCACCCACCCAGGATCAAAGAACAGCCACAAGCAGGTGAAACATCGTTGTGAACAGTGACATTTTATGGACTGTGTTGTCTACTCACATTCCACCACACTGTACAGCGTATCATGCTTACTGTATTAAAGCTGCCATGAGGAGTAATGAAAAACTTATGTGTAAGTGATATAAAAAAAGGAGGGGAGAACCCAGGAATTTCTCCCTTCCAACTAAAAGCGCACATCCATTTACATTATTTTGTAAATGAATTTATCTTTAGAAGAAAAATAAAGACAAGATATTTCTCTTCAGGACAACCATTGCACATTTGGTTTTACTTTGGAGGGGAGATACAAACACACACACTGCAGGAATACTTTCTAATTGAAAATATCCAAAAATAAATAGAAGTGGGATCAGTTCAGCACGTAGAGTGTTTTCCTTATGTCCTTCATAAACATTGTTTCTCATAAGTATCCAACTCACTAGTCAAACCCCAAAAAATCTGGTACTTAGGAAGATTACCTCCCAAAAAACTCTCAGAACAAAGCCTACTGAGTAGCATTGTTTTGTCCCATAACAAGGTCCTCTCCCATCTGTAAGCCATCTGTATGAAGAAAATCTTTGTTTCCAAAACTTGACTTACTAAAAAGCTCATTTGTTCCAAAATACAACAGCACCTTGATGCTGTTTATATCAGGGACAGCCAAGGGCTCCGACTAGGAGCTGGGCTGGGTTTAGCAGCTGTAGTGCCAGACATTACTGGCTGCCCCATCCCTCTGCCGGGAGCCACTGTCCCTCCCAGAGAGGGCACCACCAGTCAACCCTCCACTCTCTTGTGGAGCTCAGGGTCCAAACACAGGGTTTGCCAACACAGATCAAGACCTGAGCTGTGGGACAGACCCTCTCACGAAGGGCCAGGACAGACCACTGAAGGTTAGACCCTCTTGACACACCCATGCATGAGAAACCATCTATCAATGTTCTTTCGTAAATACTAAATCCTGATTTGAACTACTTTTGCAATTTTTTTTCTGTGCTTGTTAAAAAAGCTGAATCAGGATATTTTCATTTTCTTAAGCTTGTTCTTATCAGGAGAGGACTGGCAACAAGGCCAGAGTATTTTCTTTTCATTCTTCAATCTTACTGACATCTCAGAAGGAAGCACTGGCATTGTAACTGCCCCAGTTTAATTAAACCTTAAGCACAGGACAAAGAGGCAGCTGCTGTTAAGAGGACAAAACTTATCTCCCTTTAATTTCAAGTAAACTTTAAAACAAGCATTGAAATAGCTCACATTTAGCTGTTTCAGATTTCTTCCTTGCAAGGTGGGTGCTAATATATCAGCATCTCACAGGAGATAATTGAAAAAGTATTCACAGAGTAAGAATTAATCACTAGAGATAAGGTAGGAAGAGTGAAGTGCTCCGAGTACCTCTATTGGCTCATCAACAACACAAGTCTGAAAGAAAACAATAGAAAAAATAAATACTTATTAATTTTAATGCTACTCTCTCCTCAAAAACAGAGAAGGGACTGGAGAGATACAGAATATAAAGTGTGATACCCCATGCTTAAAACTTAGGATGTTTTTTTAAAAAAATCCCAACACACTAGCTTAAACCTGAAGTGCTTACATGCCTTCTCCCTACCCACCTTAAAAGGGACCTCCCTGTCTTTTCTGTATGAATTTATTATATATACATATATAAATATATACATAGACAAAATTGGTATGGCCTTACACTCCATTTAAGGATATTTTGCTACATTGGTCAGAGTGCAAAGCAACTGCTTCCTTAAAAGCAGCATTTTTACATCATGATGAAACAAACCTGTAACTTAGAAAGTTTGCATGACCACACAGAAACAGTGGCAGATTATTTTTCTGGCTTGTAAAAAAATTTTAAAACAGAAGTTCTATTTCAGCAGTTTGAAGATGGAATGTAAAGTTTCTGCTGTTATATGTATATAAAATATATTTATTGAATCATACATTCATGCTGATTCAAATAAAAAAAATAAAAGATTTTTCTGAAATTCTCTCCATGGATTTTCAGTGCCAGAGGTTCCATGCTGCAGTCCATGCTGCTGGTGCATTTGTGCTAATGTAACACTTCATGAAAATAAGGGAAAAGACCACTTTTGCTGTTAAGCTTTTTGTTCTGAAGAATAATCTCTCTCACCCGTGACCTCCTGAGTTCCACCCCACAAAGGAATTCTTACAACAGGAGCAACATCAAGCCTTGTAGCATGGAGAGAGCCCCAGCATTCAGCCTCCTGAACTGCCCCTTTCCAGACTCTTGCAAGGCTAACAGCTAACACACAGCTGGCCTTCCCTTCTGAGGATTCAAGATCAAGTCCAGGCAGCAGAAACAAGTCTTCCACAAGTGGGATCAAGAAGGTCATATCACATCTCTAGTCTGTACAAAACACCTCTAAGTTGTTTGGGTCTTTCACACAGCAGTGGCAGGTACCCAAAAAAAAGTTCTGTTTGTGTTGTTTTTACAATATCCTGGATTTTCAAATCAGACACAAATCACTTTCAGCAGAGCCCAACTGTGCCTTATATTCTCATGCAAGCTGAAACAGATTCTGGCAAGGAGCTTAGCTGTTTGAGCCTAGGGTCCATGTGAAAAAAGAAAAAGGTATTTCATATACCATCTCACAAGATAGAACATGGTATTATTTATACATAGCCTTAAAATTCTTTAGTAGATGAACTGACCTTGGTGCAGACATTTCAGAATGTTAAAGGACTGCCACTCACACTGAATCTCAAAGATGGACAAGATAAAGTATTCTTCCTTCCACAGTCAGGTGCTTCATCAAGTTTGAAATATCATCAGTGGAACAGCAGATCCTACTTGGCTTGGCAAGTGGCATTATGTGATGGAAAATAGAAGGGCAATATCCTGCCCTTCAAATCTATTCTGAGAACACAGCATTACTCTAAAGTCTGTGTTTTTAAGGAATGACAGAGTTTGAAAGCATTTTTCTCAGTTGTTTCATATCTCATAACCAGATAAGCTATTACAGAACTCCCTTGCCCCATCTTCCACACAACATGCAGATTATCAAGATCTTCAGAGAGCAGTTTTTCAAGTTACCAGCCAGGGTAAGATCAGTACTGCTGGGAAACAAAATAATCACCGAGATAATCACTTCCTGCTAAAGCATGCAACAACTTAGGGAAACTGCTAGTGTGCCATGTGCTTAGCCCCAGGCAGTAGGTAAAGAAAGAGAAGCAATTAAAACACCATTTTGTTCAAAAAGATGACGTTCCTCTGAGAGATGCAAAATCAGCAGATGCAAAGATCAACTCCAGATCTTCATACCTGCACCCAGAGACACCCTTTTCACTAAAAGGAAAGCAGATTCCCAGGTCTAAAGGACACTCCTCCTATGTGACACTGCTGAAGAATGTTTCTCATTCAGATTCAAGTCAGGGCTTGCTGTTACCACACAGGCTCAATCTCCTACTCCAGCAGTAAATCCTCTCTGCAAAGCCTTACTTCAAATAGCATGCTCACCACCTCCACACTTGCCTGTCTGTGGCTAGTGTACACCCAGGACACCAGACCTTCAACTCTGAGCAAATTCTTTTTCAATTAAAAAAAAAAAAAAGCCTGTAAAGAGACCCCTGCAGAACACACAATCCCTGCCTGAATCCTGAACTGCAGTCCCGAACACACAAAAATTTCAGTTCAGCTTTACACAACAGCCCCATGCAAGTCAGCTGGTACTAATAATACTCCAGAAGGAGTTTCTCCCTGCACAAGAGGATAACTAAGCCAAATTAATTGTGCAGTGCATTTACCCAAGGCAGCACAGCTTCCAGTTCAGGTTTGTGTGGTATGAACTACTACTGTAAATGAAACTCTTATTTCTACTCATTGTATGCTATTAGGATCAGCCAGAAGAGGCCAGATCTCATTAGTCATACATGAAACCCCCTGTGCTCGAGTTTCTCCCTGCACTTAAGGTGTAAGGATCATTAAGGTTGTTCCTGACACTGTCCATGTCACTTTTGTGGGTGCAAAAGCAGCCTATGACAGGTCTGACCGACTTTTCTCCACTTCCTGCTCCCTGCAGAGCACTGGGACATCAAGAGCACTTCAGCAACCACCACCTCATTGTCTTGATCAAAGCGCTGGTGCAAGCACGGAGCAAGAGTCTTAATCATTGGAGACTTCCCTGTAGCAGTTTCTTCCCAGAAAGAGTTAAGATTACCTCAGTTATTAGGTTAGCCTTGTTGCAGCTATTCTGGCTCACTGAAGCCAGCTGAGGTAAATCCAGTCGTGACTTCTTCATCTTTAACCATTAATGCATGCAAGCATTGAAGACAGACAAGAGACACTGAGGTTTTAACAGCAGTCAATGCAGAAACCACAAGGGCTTGAGGCTACCAGAGTTAAAAACAAAAAAGCCAATGTGACAACATTTTGCAGCAGGTCTTTTCAGTATACTTTGTTATTAGCTAGTCACAGAACAACCAAAACGCAAATACTAAGAGTCACTACATTTTTTTCAAGATGCTGTCAACATAACTTGCTTTTCAAAAGTGTTTGTTTACAAGACATTCCAAGAAAATGTTATGTAAATATTTTATTTTGCCTGTCATCCTGGAAAAGAACATCACTTTCTGGGTCTTTTATTATTTAACATACTGAGAGTGTGATTCACATAAAGCAAGTGTACACTTCACCTTACAAGCCTTGAAATTCTTCACTGACATTCCTCAGCTCTTCCTCAAACCAAATGACAATGAGCCAGAACTGTCCAACTCCCACTGGAGAAATGGTGTTTCAGGCTTACAGGTGCTTTCACAGATTTGGTTAAGAGGTATAAAAGCTTCTATTAATAGCACTTTGATGAATCTGAAGTACAACCTCTTACTGCAGTTTTCAATTTAACATCAAGAACAGTAGAAACCCAACAAATAAGAAGAAAAAAGTCACAAACTGGGACAGAGTTCAATGAAATACTTCCATTGCACACCTTCACCCCACAGTAAGGAGAAAGCTTTTTGGGTTTTTTTAGAAAAATACCAGCTACCACCACAAGAGGAAGCAGTATGTATTTCCAGTATGCTGGCTGTGAGAGAACATACCACAGCTATTGCTGTCACACTTCACTCTCCAATTCATAAAGATATTTCAGCCTTCACAAAGAGACTGTAAGCAAGTCAATCTGAGAAACATTCATAAGGAGGGAACAGACAAATAGCATAACACAACTCTGAAGATGAAGCTAAAATAAAACAGAAACTCTGTCATTTGGTACAACCAGGCTCAACCACTACGTTTAGCAAGTACAAGGCAGAAGTTACTGTTCTGGAACAGGTGATACCTATCTGCCCTTTGGGCAAGGGCAGCTTTGCTCTAGCTTTAAAGAAAGCAAAGTTCAGGAGATATATACTGCATATGCACAGCAGTTATGTTAATAAAACACAAAAACATAGAAACAATGAACCCTGACACACATATAAGCAAAATTACTAAGCAGCTCTTTCATACTACCAAGAGTTCTGATGGTCTGGGGTAGACTCAAAACTGCTGTTTTCCTCCAGATGTTTAACAGCACGCATCACAGGTAATACTGCCTTGGGCAGTACAATCATACAAGATCTATTTGATTGAAATTACCCAGCTTCATCTTCTTTCAGAGGCAGTGGAGAGCGTTCAACATCTTTCTTAATACCAGAACAGACAGGCATCCCCTGTATTTCTGACAAAAGTGCCATCCATCCACTTCAGGTCTGGCAGAAACAGGGGATGAAATTAATGCCTCAGTTGCAAAAATAACTCTATCACTGCAAAGGATGCAACAGAAGTACTTCTGCTTTAGTTCTACTTTTGCAACATTTGTAATGGGGCCTGTTCAGCCTCTAATTAAAGTTAAATTCTGCATCCAAAATTCTTTTCAATTATTGAAATGCAGCCCAACTGATGAACAGAAGGTATTAAAAACTTCAGCTATAACACCTCTACCTAGTAAACCTAGTGACTGAAGGAAGAACCTCTTCCCCTTGGAAAAACTCCAACATACTCTTGACTTGATAAAGCAAATCTAGACCTTTTTTATTTTTTTTTTTTTAAACAATTTGCCAAGACTGGAATGAGAGATAAATAGAAGGCACAACAATTTTGCTTTTTTTATACAAATACAAACTAAACATGAAAAAAACTCCCTATTTCAATAAAAAATTTCACAAGTTCAGGAAAAGTGTTTCAAAGAGTCAAGTTCTAGACATTTAAAACCTATCCCACAATCCAAAATTTTAAAGTGGTAAAACAGTAGTTCAAATTCCTTTCCGTGATCATGTATCAAAAGAAAAAAGTTTCTACGGATACTCATTATTCCACTTTTACAGCGCCACAAAGAGAAAGGTGAACGTCAATTTTTCAAGTGGCAATATCTCCAGACCAGAGGATGTTGTATGACTCTCAAAGAAAAAAAATCAATAGTTTTGTTTTTCTGCCCTTGAAATACTTGTCAAGTACTATGTTTTCCTACAGGCTCTTGAACACATGCATGTGAAATATTCCACTGACTGAAATGCACCCAAATTCAGTAGAAATGGGGGAGAAAAAAAAGAAAAAGAAAACCAAAGAGACATTCCTTTAGGAAAGACCACTGGTACCAAAAAAATCCAGTCCGTAAGTTTGAGGTGAACAAGAAAATTCAGTTCTTTTCTTTTTAAAATTCACTTTTCCTAAAACGTTGTTCCACAAAGCTGGAATCTGGGACAAGGACTAGGAAAAAAAAAATCACAAAACCATAACACAAACAAAAAGGGGCCAAAATAGTATCAAACGTAGCAGTCTATAACAGGCTAGGGCCACATTCCAAGATACCCAAGGCTGAAATTCACAAATCTGCAGGAAAAAGGGTTTGCGCCACCATGTCAACATCCGGGATGCATTCACTGGCGTTGCCCGATCCCCCTTCCAGCTCCAAATCCTGGCTTCTGGGACATTCCTCCACGTGGAGGCCCTCGAATCCCACCTCCCAGCCCCCCACGAGTGCCACCAGGTCCACGTGGTCTGTTATCTCTGCGGTCACCCTCCCTGGCAGCTCGTGTTTTCTTCTCCTCCACATTCAGGCGCACCTCTCCCCTGAACATGATGGGCTGCAACAAAAGAAGAAAAGGTACTTTCATTAATGACTCACCAGTAACTCTTCAAAATCAAGCAGATTCCTGCAACCTTGTCTCATATCCACCTCTCCATGAAAGGAAATTAAAGTGTTTTACGATTGGTTACTAGAAAATGGTGATAACCAAATTACACCCTGTGGCTTTACTGAAGAAGATACTAAAAAAATGGTGAAAGAGTGACACGTGAAAAGCAATCTCGGGGCTTAACACTGAGCATTCTGACACCTTTTAGAAGGGGAACTGAGCTATTAACAGTGACCTCCTTTCATAAACACATAGCAATTCAGTCTGCCACCATGAAGCATCCCAGTTGATTCTTCTTATGGCATTAAGAATGTCACATCCTCACTGCTGAAGGTGTTCCCATATTACTTGCAGCTAAGAAATGGCTTAACGACCCACTGTCACCGTACTACTTGCTTCAATACCAATTCATGCCAAAGTCAACCACACTACTCAATCTACTTTTATCTCTGGTTTCCAGTCACCTGTTCTAGACTTTATTCTAGACCACATTGGAACTGCTCAGCCCACAACAGTAGGAAAGCACTTAAGGAAGCAACTCTTTATCAGCATTCAGATCTCAAACCACCAGCTCCCTGCGAGAGCTTCTCAGGCTGCTGGGCTTTACATGCACTAACTCATCAAGTACTGCTACAAATGCTGCTGGCATCCCACAGCTAAAGGTGTCTAACCACATGAAACATCCCAAACTCAGACCAAATCTCAAGGCTTAAAAATCTGCACACAAAGCTACCTCTCAATTTAAGAACAGAAATATTCTGGTTATACAGTAAGGAGGTAAAGGAGGACGTCCCTGTCTGGTGACTAGGTATAAGAAAGCACACTGCACAGCTGTTACTGTTCACACACATACAGTCATGGGGCACACATTTTGCATTAGCAATCACTGCTAACAAGCCAAGCAGGTACCTCCTGCCTTTGTTAGCACAAATTCTTTTCAACCTGCACACTAGTATAGCTTCTCCCTTTCAACCTCTTCAACAAACAAGATTCTACTTGTCCATAGGGTCAGACTCACTCTACCTTTCCTTCCTGAAAGCTTTTTACCCGCCTCCTGTGTAGAGCTCAGCAACTTCCCCTTGGAAAAAGGCTCTATAACAAATAAATTCACGTTCACCCAAGTTGTTACAAGCTACTTCAATGACAGAAGATTCAATCTGTACAAATGCTGCACAAATCTGGGTAATAGGATGGCAAGACTTCCAACCTACTTTAAGATGCTTAAGAAAGGGCAAAGGGACCAAGTGGAATCTTTTCTTGTTAGAGCAAACTGAAAAACATTGCCTGTTATCATGAACAGACCAAAACCCACTGACTAGGAGTTTATTTACCCTGTTGCTAAGGATCTTCTGAACTGGTTCAGGATCATCAAACACCACAAACCCAAAATTGGGGAGCTTTCCACCACTGTTGATACGGAGTTCAACAACATTGCCATAGCCTGCAAGAGAAAAGCCAAGTTCTTGGGTCATACATTAGAATGCTCTGTTGACCACGCTCATGGCTCCAACCCCCAAACCCTGAATGTACAGCAATGCAACTAGCTTACTTTGGAAAAAGTCTTTAAGTTCAGTTTTATCCACATCATGGGGAAGGTTCCCAACAAACAGCTGATGACTGTCTGGGTATCTCACAATCCGTCTCGTTTCCACATCGCCTTGTTCACCCTCACGAACTTGAACAGAAAAAGAAAACTTGTTTAAGGAAAGCCAGTTCCCACAACAAACAAAAGTCATGGTAAGAATTAGTACCTTATAAAAGAATCATAATCCAAACTTTATTCATCCATTCATATATTAAAAAAGATAAGCATTCTACACTAGCAAGTTTGTAACTGTTTGCTTTTTATCACTTGTATTAAGCCAAATGCTTGAGTAGAAGCCTAGACACTTCAACAGAATGCTAGTGAAATTCAGGTCCTAAAGGTTGCCAGACATTCAGACCATCTAAAATAACCATATCAGCAAAAGTAGAAATCATTCACTTACTGACAAAATTAATGAGATTTTAAAAGCTTTGAACATATCACTGCTTCCTCAAAACCCTCAAGTAGCAGAAAACAACGGTTTACTCTTTGTGGCTTCTCTTACTTGGTCTAGGACCCCTCTGTGGTGGGATGCTCGTTCGTTGCTCTCTCACTCGCTGATCCCTCTGAGGTCTCTGAGGTGGGGTCTGAGATTCAGGCTTTGCCTCAGGGCGGGGCTGTGTAAATTCGAAAAGGAGTTAAGAGGGAAAAAAAAAAATCAGACATAACAGTAAGGTTCAGCTCTTAAGAGCTCACTATCAAGTTGTTGATTAGACTTGAAAATACAGGAAAAAAAAATCATAGTTCTTTTCACCTGTGACTGAAATGCATGTTAGCTCATGTTGGTTTATATGCTAAAAGCAAACACATCACTTGATTAAGTTGGAAGTTCAAAGTCAGTCCATTCACAATTATATACAATGAAGCGTGTCTGCCCAAGTGCAATGGCAGTTACACAGAGAAGATTATATTACATAAACCCATTTATGACAAAACAGTGGAAAAAAAAAATGGAAGAGTTGCCTCTTTTGCTAAAGGATGCAATAATTTTAGATGGCAGATCCATCCAGCACTCGCATGAACATTCCCTGTTTTCCCTCCATGAGAAAAAATTCCTTCTCAACCCAAAAGCCAAGGAAAAACATTTTTTATGAAGTCTATCATGAAATATCAAATTTGAAAGTCTTTGGAGTCCCCAAGAATGCAGATCATAAGCAAGTAGTTTTCACTGTATTTTTCCCACCTCACTTTACTGTCAGCCAGCTTAGCACTTAAACTTCTCTAGGTGTTGGATACCTACCTGTGAGACCGGTACTTTCACAACATGAGGTGGTATTCCTGATACGGGAACAGCTCCACTGGGAGGGAGGTTCTTACTGGTTACTGATGCCCAGGAAAATGTCTAAAAAAAAAAATTGTAACTCAATTCCAGATGCTTTTATCCTTCTGAAATATACTCCTGATAGTACAGCTAACAGACACAGGATAACAGTAACAAATTTCAACCTGTCCTTGAAATTATGGATCTAGCCACTAGCAGTTTCCCCACACCTTCCTTGACATAATTTCAATTCAAAAGAATTAGTATCATGACAATGGAGTCACACTTCCATCTTCTTTCTAAATTCTACATGGAGTCAAAATAGGACACAGCAGTAGCCTAAGATAAAGTAATACATCAAGGTTAACCAAAGTACTGGTTTCCGGAGTATCCATTTGTCCACTTCTGCCTCCCTTAATACTGAAGAGTGACAGAAATCCTCAGGCAGAGAGAAAGTGACATTTCACTGATTTTCCAAGTTCTGTTTATAAACCAAGAATCTGAGCTTCTTACTGCTGCCACAATTCCCATACTTACCAAATGTACAAAGCCACACCTCAGCTCCTGGTATTTTAACCAACTAGTTACTAGCTAGAATTTAAACTACCTGTTATTGTATAGGAACTAATAAGAAGGTAGCAACTGGTCAGTAATTGGGCAAGGGGAAAAAATTATAAAGTATTTAAAGACTTCTAATTCCAGATATTTTCCCTCTTGCCAGAAAGAGGGTCATGCTCTGTAAAACAACAGGAGAGTCAAACACACTGATGAAACCACCACAGCACAGAAAAGAGCCATCCACTGTCATTACCCTGGAGTCTTCTTGCACTGCAGGAGCTGGATCAGCAGGAGCTGGAGATGGACTCTTTTCCACAGTCTCTTCTGGAGCTGACTCCTCTAATACCGGCTCAGATTTTTCTTCCTGCACCTCTGGTTCAGGTTCCTGTTCAGGTTCTGGCTCTGGCTCAGGCTCTGCCTCTGCAGCCGTCTCTTCCAGATGTTCCTCAATGTCATTGCTATTAGACAGCAACACAGAAAAAAAAGAGGTGGTATGGTATTTGATTCTATTATTGGGTGGTAAGGAATGTTACTGATCAAATACAGAAGTCAGGCACATCACATTCGATAAGAACAAGACTAATCTGTCTAAATAAGGCCACACTGCACAGGCACGCAAGTTTCTACATTGTTATGCTACAGAGCATCAAAGGCATTAATTAAATCTACTGAAAATCCAGAGTCTCTGCGTCCAACCTAACAGCACTTTGGTTTCACCTGTCCAATCCACAGAAATGTTTTGACTGTCTAAGAGGAAAATAATGAGTACCAATAAATTCATTTGACCTGTTCTACAAGCAGTCTGTATTACACAACATTGACTTCACCTAATAAGATATTATTATTACCTGACAGCCTGCTCGTAATAAGCACCAGTATCATCAGGAACAGCCTCAGGTGTCTGCTGTATTTCCTCAGGTTCCTCCCCTTCCTCCTCTGATTCTAAATGAAGTTAGAAAACAAACAAAAAAATTACATCACACACATCTTTAGTATTTGGTTCAAGCACAAGGCATCTTCCACAACATGCAGGTGAAGTCTGTGCTGAAGAGCACATGGGAAGCACTATTGAGATGTAACATGGAAGAGATATTTCCTTATACTTCTGCTATCGCTCTGGTTACTCAGTTTTGACCAAGGTCAAACGACATGTTCCAAATACTTCAGAGAAGCAGATTTACAGCCTACAAATCTGACTGCAACTGCTAAAATGAGCCTTACAGTTCTTTTAATAGAAACAGACTATGCCAGAAAAATAACAATCATCTGCATGTCACAACTCCTTGCTGGCGTGCAAGGAAACTAAAGGTAAGGAAAAAAACCCTAGAAGAACATAAGGCTTAATGCTGAGCTGCATTCTCCAGCAAGATTTCCTCTGGTCTGGGAATGGAGTGACGATACAGAACCAGAAACAAATACCAGTAGAACCATCCAAAAATTCCTGCTACTTACCCTCTGGAGGCTCAGTGTCAGAGTCACCAAAAACCTCATCTTGGTAGCGGAAGATATCATTGTGGACATAAAACTTGTTTGCAACAGAACCCTAGAAGCAAATTAAAGGGAGGAACCAATTCAATTATATCAACTGCAGTAATGTAAAAACTGAAATAAAGAAACAAGAACAGCTTGAACAAAAGATCCTTCCCACATAAGATTAATCCAAACTTGCTTTCTTGAACAAAATATTTTATTCAGGGGAAAAAATAAATGCATCACACTAGCAAGTCAAGTATGCAGGAAACAATGGGAAAAAATTGTATTAGTGCTTTTAATTTCAATAGCTCAAAAAATGAAAGAGTAGGAGCAAGAACTTTCTGGGGTTTAAAGTATCTATTTTTATTTTTCAGCTTGACTTGGATATAAAGTGATCTTGCAATCCTCCTTTCTTTACTATAATTTTCAATTATGTGAACTGTTTTGTTCAAAAAAGGTCTCTGTTTAAAAAGCCACCTCAAATGCTAAGTCAGCACTTTATACAACAATAAAGTCTGGAACCCATGTCCTCAAATGACAGGAAACACTTCCCTCTTCCTACTAGTTCTTTTCAGTAAGAGGACTGGCTGCCAGGAGAGCAAATCAAAGACAAAAAAACTTTAAAATTATTAAGAAAAAAATATGCATTTACCTAGTAGCCAAAATTTAAGATATTTTCAACTGTAATTATAATAGTGAAGGTTAAGGTATGACCATACAAAAGTAGTGTAAGTTCCTAAGGAATTTGCAAAACATCACTGCTAATTTTGTAGCAAGCTACCTTCCCAGTCTATCCCTTCAGATTCCAACACTGAAGCAGACAGGCCTCATTAATCCTAACATATTGCAAGCACTATAACCCCATCAGCATTCAATACAGCATACCTCAGGTGCAAGTACAAACGTTTGCATGAATCTCCGCACAGGCTGCATGTTATTGGAGAGCTCTCCCATCACCTGGACGACAACACCATCATTGAGAGTAGCATGGGCATCCACATGACGAATCTTTGTGTGGCAATCCTTGAAGTTTAATGACAGCACCTTCTTGTGGATATCCTATGAAAGAACAGTATACAGGTTATACTGCAGAAGCCATTTCTGCTAAATTAGCTGGATATGTGTCTCTTCTTGACCACAAAGGCGACAGAAGGAAAAAATAGTAAGATTCTTTTAAGTACTTACAGATTGCCCATAGACTGCGTCAGCTGGTTTTCCATTGGAATCCAAGCCACCATGGACATAAGAAGAGTTCTTTCCATAAAACCTGTTGGAAAGAAACATTATAAAGCTTAGTGTTAAAATATAACATGAAGCCTCTACATTAGAGTGCAGTATTGAATAATATACTGTCTAGCAAGTCTTCTTTTGGAATTATTGGAATAGAGACACAGAATTTCATAGTCCTGTTGGACGATTTGGGGGCATGGGGTTTTGATCAAAGGGAAAAATGCAATGTCCTCCTGTATAAGCTGCAACATTCAGTTATGTCAGACACCCAACCGCTAACAGCCAAAACCAAAACGTCATAGGAGCTAGATGATCCAGTCCCATTCTCGCCTTTCTGTAGCAGGTCCCTAAAGCAACGTAGTACCCTGAACACTCAATGCCGAAGGCTTCCCGTCAAGCTCTAGTTCGAAGCTTGAGCAAGAATCAATGGTACTTTTTTGTTTATCTACAGTAAAGAAAGTACTGCAGGTAAATCTTCAATTTTATAACTGAAGGATTACAAAATAAAATGTCATAAACATCACAGGACTGCATTCTGCCAGAAGATAAAAGACTAGAACTGAATCCCATGGCACACTGCAAACTTTCCTCCGACACAAATGGATGAGGTCAGCTGCCCACTTAAGTGCAGAAATACTCTGAATAGGTGTTCCTGAGACTGGAACAAGGAAGGCTTCAGAAATTGTTTCTCTAGCTACTCAAAGCACAGCAAAACAAATTGTATCTTCAAGAATGAGGTTAGTTCCTGCAATGCAGGATACCTGTCAAATCAAACAGGACCAATTTGTTTAGACAACAGATGCTGCACATTCATAATTTCTCTGATTTTCCTTTAAGACAGAGCTGCTGGTATGACAGACATACCAATACACAAGCACAAACCATTTTCAATGTTTTTCCTGTATTCAGGGGGCATTATATCATGACAAACTACAAAANAGAAAAACAGATCATAAAGTGAAAGGGAGCTTTACCTGTGCAAATAGTCAGGTGCTTGGTTCAGCAGAGTATAGTACTGCCTCACGAACTCCCGCCCGACCAGCAGGGGACTTGGCTTCTCCATCACCAT
>VZTO01009582.1:0-14492 GCA_013400615.1 Syrrhaptes paradoxus | reverse complement strand
TTTACAGTGAGGGTGACAGAGCACTGGAACAGGCTGCCCAGAGAGGTTGTGGAGTCTCCTTCTCTGGAGACATTCAAAGCCCGCCTGGATGCGTTCCTGTGCGATCTGATCTAGGTGTTCCTGCTCCGGCAGGGGGATTGGACTAGATGATCTTTCGAGGTCCCTTCCAATCCCTAACATTCTGTGATTCTGTGATTCTATGATTAGGGAGTATCATTTTGTTGTTTCATTAGACAGACTTATAGGAGTCAGAGGCCAGGGAGAAAAGATCGCTCTTGAAATGGGATTTGAAGACAGTCAGGAGGTCACCGAAGCAAACAGCAGGGTATCTGTTACAGAAGCTGAGATTCACGGGAGAAAGACTAGGAGAAAAAGGTCCAAAGTTAAAAGTCCTCGTCTCCCTCTATACATCCTCACAAATCAATACAAGCCAAGTAATTCACAGAAAGAGGCAATTTCATGTGTTTGTTTGCAAGCCCTGATGGATCTATTGGCTAGCATGTCTATTGTTCCTCTCCTTGACATGACATACACAGGACAGGTATTGTGATGTATATATACCTTGAAAAACTCCAGTGTGTTTCATTACCATGAGAAATGCAGGGGCTGGCTGCTTTTGACAGCCAGTGATGCTATTAGCTAGCCTTTTGGATTGGTAGCTGAAGAAAATTCAGTCAACATATTTTAACCTTCTGAGCAATCCCAGCATATTGTGATCTTACTAAAGCAGCTGATGACAACTGAAGTACAAGCTCTGCGTCAGACAAACAGCAGCTGGGGAAAGGGAGCTCTGCTCTCCTTCCTCCATCATGCCAGCCCAGCTTGTAGATCAAGTTTGTCATCCCTTTCAAAGCAAGAGGCATTGACGTCTTTCTTCCTCAAATAACAGAGAAAGAAGGGAGCTTAGCACCACACTGGAGTTTTACAGAGCAGTGAAAATACACTAAAGCACTCAGTGGCTCTAAGAGAGCAGGAGGACAACAGCCTAAACCTACCTGATGCTGGGACTCCAGCATAGACCTTGCATTGTAAACTGAATTAGGCTCTGGTCCAAGACAAATCGTGAACTCTGGTGACTTAATTTCAGCTCCTCTCTGCAGCCTTTCATTAGGAGTTGTAAAGGTTCCTTCTGAGCTTTTTCAAAGTAAGGAAACCGAAGTGGTCTCCAATTTCAGTTGTACACGGTGGTGGAAGTAGGCTGTCTGGGAGGAAAAGGGGGGTAAACTGGCCAGCCCTTTGAGTTCAGTCTGGGTCTCACATATGTAGGAGTGCAGAAATTCCTCAGCTTCAAATTTGGAAATGGGCCCAGGTCAGAAAGTAAAAATAGAAAACTGTGTACGCAATTCTAAGAAGCTCAGCTGCAAGGAAGAGGGAAAAAGCTTCCTGTAGACCTTGATTCAAGCTTTTTGGAAGTTTCAAGGACAAAAATGAAGCAGCTCCAGGGCTCCATTTAGTTTTGGAACTTGTAATTCATTATTCTGCACAGTGGAAAACTATTCCCAGCTAAATGAAACTTTTTTTTAATGTCATTTTATAGTTTTCTAAACAAAAAAACCACTTAGGCAGAATATCCATATACAGCCTCCATGGTTATCTTGTAGCAGGACCACATTTTAACCATTATTCTTTTAACATTGAAAAAGGAATAAATATCTGGTAAATGGAGAGAATTAACAGTAGATAACATGGTTCCTTTAAGCTACAGAGAGCAGCTGTATCATTTCCCTCAGGGAATATAGTTCTGTTTCCTTCTTGAAATATCCCCAGAATGGGTGAAACAGGTTTGTATGAATACCTGTATAAAAGAGAACTGAGTTTAGAGTGGGATGCCCAAATTATCTGTAGACGTAAAGCTCATGCAAATTCCCTGTATAGTCCAGAGCACAAGCTACATTAAGTACAGAGGAAACTAACTAGTAGCTGGCATGGGATTAAAACATCCATCCGTGATCTTGTCTGTTGAGAGACCAGTTGCATAGGACTCAGACAGTAATGCCTAGCTGTATACATAGCTCATGTTTGTGTGTGTGTGAGGCCTCAGTGGCCCCCACATAGGCACAGCCTCCACCGGCCAGAATGGTTTGCCCCTTTGGCTTCTGGGGACTTCTATTACCCATGACCACAAGGCTGGCACTGCAGGTCCCACAGCACAGGACCAGGATGGAGACAGGGCAGCTGCAGGTGGGCTACATGGAGCTGCAGAGCCACAGCAAGTCCCTCTGCCAGACTCCTTCCCTTCAGCGGCACAATGTACAGCATCCCTGGACAGCCGAGGAAAATCTGGACTTTCCCTAGGACTTACTAGACCCAATATAATGAGTGCATTTTCTGGGGCTTTTTCTTTCTGACTGTATTTTTATATCAACACTCAAAAGAGGAAGAGACATAACTGCTGGCCCCCAGAGGAAAGATACATGTGTGGTTAAACACACACATTTTCAATTTTTAAAAATTATCAACACTGTCATTCTCACTGGTGTCCATTTTGATAAACGATTGCATTTTATTCCTACTTCACCACAATTATTTTCTCTTTTTTTTGTTGTTGGTTTGGTAACAGTAGTAGAATAATTTTATGTGAAACAAGAACACTCAAAACTTCAAATAGATCAAGCATGAAGCAGCAGAAAAATAAGAGCAGCTTTCAGCAGTTCTGCTTGTAGAAACAGAACAGACTATAGCTTAAATGAATAAATATTTTATTTATGTGTTGAATTATATTGTTCAGTTTCAGTTGTGTCCCCCAGTATAAACAGCCCAGTGTTACTGTGGATTTGTGGATTGTGTCTGTAATTAATGTGTTCTGGAATGACCCTCTGAGAGTAAATCAATACTGGAAAGAAGACACCTCTGCTGACATGGATTTCTGACTCTTGTAAATCAGTCTGCAAATGCCCAGAATTTCTATCAACAACAAAAGTCACTCCAACATAAGAAAAATAGTGACAGTTTTCATAGTACAGGTCATCTCAGCGTTCTTGAGTGTTCTTACAAGGTACTTTATCCCTTTCAAACTCAGGAGATTCTAGGCAAGATAGGGGAAGGAATCAGCTACACATTTTCCAAAACAGTACTTCCCGACCTGTGATCACAACAAACCCAAAGGTTAAAGGGCCTTCAAAGAGAACTTATGAAGAACAAGGTAGTCATTAATACTCTTGGTTTTAAGAAAGAATCCACAGATCAAAATAGATGAAATTCTTCTTTTGCAATAGAGCAAGATAAACTCCTCATTCAGCATTCAATGAGCTGAAGTCTGAAGCAATGTGGTCCTTTTTCCTCACCTGTAGAGTGGTCCACTTGGCCAAGTCCTTTGATTTGAGGGTAGGTATGGCTGGATGGTAAACCTCTTTGCCATGCATTGTACCCCTGAAAATGTACCCATTTCAGGTACTGCTGGGGACTGTGTTGCTGAAGTAATACAGTGGTTGGAGGCAGCCCTGAATGTCCCCATCACCATGTCTGTGTCCCAGGGCAGCAGCATGTCAATAAAGTCACGTTCCTTGGCTGTCACATTGGCTATCAAATACAAATAGAGACCCAGAACCAGGTCTCCTCAAATCTAGTGGAGAAATTGCTATCTAGGGAGCCAAAGTTTTCTAACCAGTCTGTCTTTATTAACTTAAAAGTCTCAAGCTGGCACTAATTCATTCACTTCATTTATCTGTACTGCAATCCAAAAGCTGGGTTTTAAATTTACACCATTTTACTGTTTGTTATGAAATCAATATTGCTCTGCTGTGAGTTTAAATGGGGCAGGACAGCCTAAGTTTTGCCGTCGAGTAACTTCAGTGTTTTTGGGGTAAAAAAGAACAAATTGCTTCAGCTGCAAAAAATGAATACACATACTGTAAGGAGAAATTACTTAAATATGGGCAGGTGACAGTCTAAGTCACAAGTATCATTGTGAAAGAGCTATTAAAGTAGAATAATATTTATGCACTGCAAACAGATTTGTGCTGCTGAGCAAATCTGACTCCTCTCAGAACTAAACCTCAGAAATGCGTTCCTTTGCAGGCAACACAGTGGGCAAATAAAATGAAATATAAAAACATAAATATGAGCAGTGCTCAAATCAAAAAGTGAGAGGTAGATATTCTATATTATCAGTTCTCAGGCCCCTTGTTTGAGAAAGGATGACTGGGAAGAATATTTACTACTGTTTGTTACTATTTGTTATGCCCTAGAAGACAGAAGGTGGGGATACCAAACAAAGAAGCTGTTAGGAGGAGTGCTTGCAGTCACACTCATGTCCTCCTCTGACTGCTACTCATCAGCACCCACTTCCAAAATTGTATCACTTTACTCTTTCTGGTACCAAATCTGTATTAATGTCAGTCTAACTGTGACAGAAGGCATCAACGTTCTGTGTACAATGACATGACAGCTCTCAATAGCAATGCATTCAAGTGTGGATCAAAAACACAGTATGGTTCAAAAAATGGTTCAGCCAATCCTGCATTCCCCTCTAAGACAACATGGTATTTAGGCGCACAAGAAGACACCAGTGTCACGTAAAATACACTAAAAACTGCACTCATCTGGCTGTTTGTGTTTTATTGAGCTCCAACAGTACGTTCAGCAACTTGAACGGGAATCCTCCAATGCAATTATTCAGGTCATTCCAAATTATAGTGTCTCATTTTCCCACCCCAGTATTTACAGATTTAGATTCATATGCAGGACCCAGCTCTTACAAACTCAGGAGAAATTCTACCAGCAGAATGTATGAGACTGTTCGTCTTTAGTATCTGTAGCCAAATGTCCATGACCTGTCCCATGGATATACAGATTTAGCAGTTCTTTTGAATTTGCAAGGCCAAAATGTTCTACTTCGATACAGTTCAGAGACTGTCCTGCTTCCACTGGTCTTATTCCCAAGATCACTAGGAGGCGAAGAGGAAGAAGAAGCAGGACAAATGCATTCCTCATGTAAGCAGATGAAACCTTATAACCTCATTTTTCCTCTGTCCCCATTTTAGGACTTGTCAGCTGAGTAGCAGCTGTTTACACCAATTATGAATTTGGCCTAAGACATAGAAATAAAGTAGCAGATTATATTCCATGGAGAGTACAATAAAAATAAACAATGCATGCATGTGTGTGGCAGAACTGAGTCTTGAGTCCTTAATTATAGGAAACAGGAAATACTTTGGTTGCCCTCCTTCCCAAGATCAAAATTGGTTAATAATTACACCACTTCTTAAAGGTTCTTTCTCCCTTTGGTTTTACTGCCACTGGGGAGGGGGGAGGGAAGGCGGAGGAGGGGGGAGGAAACCAGGGATCACCATAACAATATGTAGGTGGAAAAAAGAGACATTACATGTTCTGAGATAAGAGCAAGGAAAGCATCGCATGATAAAATCAGCCAGTCCTTCCCTTGTGCAGCACAGTAGGTCATTCAGGAGCATTCAGGAGAATTCTTTTGCTTTGTTGTTTTTTTTTTCACAGGCATATTTAGGAAGCCACAGAGCACTATCAAAAGGCATTCAGAAGCTGGAGTGGGGGCAGTCTTAGCAAAGATTTCAACATCTGCACAGAGATCCAGCTGGAGGTGGAGATGAGGGGACAGAAGTTTTTCTTAAATAAGAATAACCTGGCATTCTTCTCTACTTTAAAGCATTGTCTCATTTGTGTTTGCATTTCTTTCTTTTTAAACAAAACAATTTTTAATTAACAACTCTTCATGTAATCTGAGCCAGATTCCCAACAACGTTACATGACAACTCAGTGGCAGCATTTAGTCTGTTGCAAGCAGCCTGCACAGGCTCAAACCCCGTTAAAACTCCTTTATTAACATTTTTTTTGGACCAGTATAATGGCACACTTTGTACAATAACATAGGTAAAGAGTGAGAATCCAGGCCCACAGTTTCATGCTAGAAAGAAAATTCACATCTTGTCAATATTGAGCAAAAAAGGATACAAATGAAGATGAAAAATCAAGTTCATATTTAAAACATCTAAACTAATTTTGNAGCTAATTATAATAAGAAACGGGGCTAGACGGGGCTTGGAGATGCATATGAAAGAATGTATTGTGAAAACTTGATGAATATGCAACATTTTGGGGAATAAATAGAGGGGTAGGTTTTGTGGAAAGGTACGTCTGTGGTAGAGCGCAGATGCTCCCCTGACGTCCAGCGCTGCTTGCTTATTCTCCACCTACGAACAAAATAAAATCTTAATTTTTTTTCTAGCCGTGGAAGTGCCTTCATTGATAACAATATTAAGAACAATGTGCGAATATCCACTGACAGCCCTGAGTGCAGAATATTGTTTCGATAGCACAGTTTGCTCATATACATCAACTAAGCAGTATTCAGTTCATTAATAATTTATCTGGTGACTTCTTAATCTTGAACCAAAAATACCCTTGAATGTTTCCAGAGAAGCTGATATCAGGCATCCACAGCAACTGTAAAATCTGCCCTTTTTCTGCTTTATACTGGCTGACAGTTCATCATAGTCTTGGCTCTGCAAAAGACATACATACGTGACTAATGTGAAGCCCAGCAAGCAGTGCCATTAACATCATGTGCCTATGCCTCCCAGACTCAAGGGCTTACATTTGCCCAGTTCCCTCTCAACACAGCCAGACATTTTGGGAGGAGTTTTCGGCAAACCGTATTTCAAAGAATGAAGGAGAGGGGGGAAAAGGGGATTTTTCTCTATAGAGGAAATATCTGTGTCAGCAGCACAAAGCCAGGGCTGTCCACAGGGGCTTGCAGGATCCCTGCTTGTGTCTGGCAGCAGCGGGGCACTGCCCAGCCTCAGTGGCCACCACTGGCTCTCTAATTGTTAGCCCTGAACACTCAGCAGCACAAGCAAGAGGGCTGGAATCATGGCTGAATAAAAGTTCCCCAAACAATGTTAATGAATATACAGTTATTTTTACCACACTAGCAAAAGAAACCTCCCCGCTTGAACTTCTCGGCTTCCCTCAAAGAGCCCTGGCCTTTTTTTTCTTCAAATCCCTCAGAGAAAGGCCCCAGGGCTGAGGCAGCAAGCATCCAACTGCTGCCGTTCTTCCCTCAGAGACCATTAACCCTTTGGCTGCTAATTCCTCTCCACTGAAAAATGGGTGTCTGCTCTCAGACTACTCAGCAGCATTTATCAGCTACGCCAATGTCTTTGAAAGGTCAAGGTTCAACAACAGGCGAGCACTTAAGCAAGCACTTACTGCAGTTTCGTGGTCAACGGGATAAGAGTGGTTATCTCGGAGGGCTCCTTGAGTGTTTTCAGCCCTACTGCTGACTCACTGGCTATCCTCAAGCTGCTCCCTCAACTCGGCTGCATGACATGCAGTCATACTGAATCTATGAGGCTTGCTTAAAAGGCTTTGTATCTTCTGAACAAGAGGAAACAATGTGAGGAAAAACATGTAGTGTTATACTGGATTTTAAAGTATAAACCCAATTAGCAGATTTTGCTGAACACACACATTCAACATCAGGAAGCATTGATGCTTCATCTCTCCAGTTGGACGACGAGAGTGAAAATTTCGTATACCAGTCTTGCAAAGAACATGCTTCCTTGCTTCAATAAAACAAAGCAAAACACCTTCATGCAGCCTGGTAAAGCTCCCCTTAATCCATGTGTTTACAAATATGATGGGCATAGATATTTGGAAGTTAAATAGATTTGTAGCACAGTACTATAAAAAATAATATCACTCTTGGTATTAAGGGGTAATTTCAGAATGTTGAGGAGAGGCTCTTAATGAGTTTACTGTTTGCTGCTATGGAGAACATGATAGGACTGGGATTCCAGATCATTAAATGCTTGGAATTATTATTCCTTTTAATATTACAGTGGCCATAAAGGCCAACTCAGTGTTTGCTACAAAGGCTCTTACAACTGAGTCTTGATTTTTCCTGAAGTTTATTTGTTGCTTTTGCTTTTCTAAGTTTGAGAACATCCAGATATATTTATGCTCTCTCAGACTCCATAAAAATCTTTCAAGACTATATTTGGTAAGAAGATAGCATGGATATTAAAGATGCAAGACAGTCACCCACTGCATCGTATTATCTTCCTCTGTAAACCACCATAAAAGTAATTACTATGCTAGAAATCCAGCTAGGTGTTATTGAATGGTTATCAGATTCATCTGGCGTAATTCTCCCAGAGGAAAAAATGGCTTATGGTAAAAGAAATAGATTTCCAGTGTAATCTAAAATATGTCCTCCCCCCCTTTCCCATTACGCTAGAGAACTCCTAAGTATTAAACACGGGTGGTAGACAAGCTGTACAAAGCAGAATGAAACCTGAATTTCTGTTTATTGAGTCGTCACATGTTCTCTTAGTAGTTCTTTTATGCAAGAACTTCCTTAAAATGTGATCATTAATAACATGCTAATCGGATGCCCCAGATGAGTCTCAGGTTTCCACTATAAACATACCTGCTTCTGATTACCACTAGAATAGAAGAATTTGAGTGTTAGTGCCCTGCTTATTCATGAACAGGTTAACACTTAGGATTCAAACCCTGGCAAACTGTGTTACAGCCTGACCTGCTTTGAACCAAGACGGCAAATGTAAACACAGTTCCACTTGCACACAGACAACAGTGACTCCCCAATAAACTCTCTCTGAATNGTTTGGCAGACATTACACCCATTGCGAGTGGTCTAGAGGTTTGGGACATGGAACAGGGCTGCGTGGAGGATGCTGTGATCCTCAGGCCCAAAAACTGGTGTTCACATCCTAAGATAGTTCACATCCTAAGTTTATACTATGGTGTCCTCAGCATTACCGCTGCAGCTCTTCACAGTGTTTTGTACCAAAATAAAGTTCCTTATCTCTTAGATATTTTATTTTAACATATCATGAACACAAGAATTTTATACCAGCTTAGGTGGGTAAGGGAAAAACTTCTGAACAGGAAGATGTGAAGTTACTTTGGAATACAGTGGATTCTCTAAGAGAGAAAAAACTGTCTTGGTTCCACTTGGCATGCAACATATTGATTATTTCATTATTTTTTTAAACAAACAATGTAACATTCTTCTATACTATTTTGTTATCTTTTTCTGCATTGTTGCCTAGTACAAGTCTTATAAATAGTGAAATCAAAAAAGTGTAGCATAAAAATCTCCAGGCAAATACGTGATCACACACACAGCTTTACTCCATTCGCATTTCCTGTGGTCACATCAGGTGTTGGCTAAGACTTCAGTTTTTGCTTTTTCCAACAGTGACAACACTGCTAGCTCCTGCATGAAATATAGGTCATTTGGAGAGACAGATAATAGGTATAGAGATATACGCTTACCTACAAATGTATTCAAGGAGGAAAAGAAAGGAAGAGGATCGTGATGTATATATTCTTGTCTAGAAAATAAATGATGTTTGCATTTGTATGTAGGGCTCTTGATTCCTGTGAGGCAGTTATTAGAAGTTTCCTTCTCGTGTTTGGAATTGTTTTCAGGATGTTTAGACACTTTTCTTCAAGTTGTCACCAGCTCATTACCACAGAATTACATTTTACAAACGAGAGCTGGCTAGAGCCAACTTGGCTTGGCTAGTGCTGCCTGAGGGAATTTGAAAAAATGATAATTTCACTGCCTTTGGAAATAGACAGGCATAGACCCAACTGCAGGCAATCTCACCTCCTTACTCCCTTTCTGAGCTGAAGCAAGCAACTTTTGTTTTCTTGGAGGAGCTCTCCTGTTATTTGAAAAGAGAACACACATACAGAATATTTTCACCCTCAAAACACAGTACATATGAGTAGACATGAATTTTCATCTTAATGACCCCCAAAATGCAGTGCTGCACAATAAGGTCCCTGCTGCATCCCCCTAGAAAAAAAATACTGAAAATGAGTTGCAGAAAAACTTTCAATGTAGTGGTGAATCACACCACTGCAACCAGTGCTCAGAGTGGGACTCCACAGAAAATTCAAAGCAGCCCAACTCCTTGTCTTTTCCAAAAGTGACAAAGCTGACGATGACACTGACTGTACCCACAGCCTTCTACCTTTAGCGTCCCTAGGACTTAAGCTTTGTTACATTTATGATTGTCCCATCTGCACCTCACTTGACAGCAATTTACCCACCACTAGCACTTATGCATACACACACACTCCTGCACTGCAATAATGTAATAATTAGAAATTGATTTTTTGTCTAACAAAAATTGTCTTGCTGCTGCCTTTGATCCTTCTGAAAGTGTCCCTCCTCAGTTTCAGCTTCATAAATCACCTTCAAAACTGCAGCCTCCGTTTTCTTGTGATTCTCCTTTTTGCAAAGCATTTACAAAGATCTCAGAGAATTAAGTGCTAGCTTTATAGAAAATTAAAGGCAAACTTTAAAGGATGATCTGCCCACATGATTGCTCAAAGGTCAAAACGATGTGCTTTTCTTATAATTACGGTTAGATAGTAACTTCTGGTTAGTGATAAATTAAGTCAGCAGATCTTAAGTTGACTTGGCATGAGAACAGGATATTAATCACCAAACAGCCATCATTTACCTTCAGTTAAGGCATAAATCACAATTGTGAATAGACCTAGCCAAATCTAAGCTTATTCCAAGAGAAATCCACAGGACAGATTCTGAGGCAGCGTGAGCTTTCAAAGTTTGATTAAATTCAGAGCTACATCAATTAACAGTAGCTGACATTTGGGTCCAAAAGATGATCTGTTTTAGTAAATCAAATACCATTTACCTTAACATCAGTAAGAATATTCACATTTTTTTCCTGGTGGAATAGCAAAACTGTCCTGAGTGCACAGGGCCACATTCCAATGTTTTTACCAGATGGAACTGTACGAGATTCGCTGCAGTATTCAGAATTCCCTCCTGACAATTCCTTAAGTATAAGTGGTTGCCTGTATTTGTTGGAAACATCAATATAAGTCCAAGCTAGTGGTTCGCATTGCTAAGACCTCCTGCAAGAGAAAGTCAAATGATTTAAAAGGTAAGCCTTCACTCAGATTGCATGAACCAAAACAATGCAGTCAGCAACTTCAAGTGTTCAGGTCTTCAGAAGAACTACATTGCCTGACTGCTAGCCCAAGCTTGTGAAAACCAGAAAAAAAAAAAATGATGCACTTGGATAATCTTCGAAGCGTAATGCAAAATTCCATGTTTGGTGGAACTTTCTTGAAAAAGAGAGTAACGATTAAAAATAAAAGAAGTTAAATGTTTTAGAAACTTTCAAGCAAGGTGCATTTGTTATTTCCTAGCTCATTCTTTTGCGGATTATTTCAGACACCATAGTGCCTGTGAAAGCAAGAAATCCCACTTTTCAGTTCTTGCTGTCATTTTCTTATAAGATTCTGGTCAGAAACTGAGACTAACATTTTCCAAAAATGCTTGCAACATTTTTGTCACTGTCTCAAAATGGATAAAAAAACTGTCAGGAAGTTTGACAAACATCCAAAATGTGCCCCTACACTGTCAAGAGCATCCCCCTTCTTGATGAGCCAAGGCACCTACTACTCCTACATTCACACTTCTGCCTAAAGCTCTGTAACTTTTTTCTGCAGGGAGTCCTAAACCTTGTGCTGGGAGATTTTCCCTCTGTTTACAATAGGTAGAGCACAGCCTTTTGCCCCATTAACAGAAATACTATGTATTTTGGAAAGTGACTGACCATCTGAGCTGTGCATTATCTGAGCACTTTTAGATGTTCAGCAGCTGAAGTGTCCCATTGTGGATCATTCCCTTGTGCGGAACAAATGTTGCTGTCTGAGACTGTTCCAAACATTTGTTTGGCACACAAGCATTCCCTCTCCTTTTGAAGCAGTATTAAAAGCACTGACAGCTCATTAATGGATTGTTTTTAACTTTTCTTTTGGCAGAAATAAAACTATCACTGAAGGAAATATCTTGTAAACATTGAAACAACCACAACAGCATTCCATGTGTACACGCTGGAAAACAAAAACAAAATAAAAGCAGCCTTTTGCAATGAAACGGGAATTTCCTGAATCAGCAAAGACTCCCATGACCTTGCAGCCATTCTTTGGAATAGCCACTGAGAGCTGCATGACAAATAAAAAAACAAAAGATCTTCCAGGGTGAGAGGAGAGCCACTGCCCTGAAAACACCAGGCACTGAAATCTTACCCATAGATTGTCTTGTGTATGAATGTCACCATGTCTACATCAGATGCCAGATTTCCCTTAGAGAAATTCAGTAAAGATCAGAGTTTTAAAGACCCCAGAAAGACAGATTTTCAGAAGAGTTTATTCCAGAGGGCTAGCATTGATATTTAGATGAGATCTGGGTCCCACAAAAAAAGTTTATACATAAAAAAGACCTCCTGAGAGATAGTATGAGCAAGCTACGAAGAAATGTAGGGATGTGCTTGTTACCCTTACTCTCCCTCCTCTTCTTCTTTTCCCCACTGAATCTTCTTTAAATTTGAGAAACTAAAGATGTTTTAATTCAGCTTGATACACTCTAGGTATGAAAGAAAATGGTTTTATCTGAACTCTGTAGCCTCTACATAGGTGCTCTCTGTAAATAATTCTGTATCTTTCCTTCCATTACCAGTTATCTCCAACTGGGTTTTTTTTTCTAGGCATTTTTGATGAAAGATTTTTATGACAATTCAACTGTTTTTCCAGAATGTGGCTGATTTGGATGGAATATTAAGAAATTTTTTTAAAAAAAAAGAAAAAGCACACACCCAAAAAAACACCAGGAAAAGGCCTTTCTCAAACATGTTCCCCTTTGAACTGCCTGCTCTTCACAAGACAAGGCAGTGGAAACCTGAAGCTGGCCCTGCCTGCAAAAGATCAATGTAACTTGCTATACTGTATCTGTGTCTTTTAGGTATGGCTAAAACCCAAATTACACTAGTTCAAGGTGTATACAAGAACAGGACAACAGGATGTATTTATCAAACTCAGTCTCTGTGCTTTGGAAAATAATTTGTTAAGATTAGTGTCTTGCTAATTCCAGAAAACTCCAAATCATTAGTTAGATCCATGCAAAATCAGATATTTGACTTCAAAAGCATGCAACTTGAACAAAATATGCTTTGTGTTCTTTTGATCCACTGTCTAGGGTTGGTTTACACTTCCAGGCTTGTAAGAAAGGCTAGATAAAAATTCTTATCATGAGAAGTTAGGTGCTTGTTTAAAAGTGGCAACAATAGCTTGGGGAGATTAGATGGGTAGGTAGATAGACAGAGAGGTAGATAGATACATAAAGAGGTGTTGGGACTTGGGATGATATTCCCTGAAATGCCCTAGCTTCAGGTGCTCTCAGTCTCATGACAGATTTGTAATACGGACTTTGTCATCAGTCAAGAAGAAAACTGGATCTAGAACTGCCATATAATATATGGGACAGTTTCTCTTAAGACGCAAGGTTTATGTAAGATAACCATCTGTCTCACTCATGATTATAACAGTTAGGACAAAAAACCTGTGGTCCTCTTCCTCTCTCTTAGTTGTCAAAATCCACTGAGCAGTCAGTGGTTCAGATAGCCTGAGCAATTACCTAGAGCAGAACAAATTCTATTCATCTTACTTATCAAAAATCACAGGAAAGCTGGAGCTTGTTCAGATGTCCTTGTAAGAAGGTCTGCAACAACAAATGAGCTTGCAATACATTTGCAAGAACTTAAATCACTGAAAGGAACTAGTATGAAAAGGAAAAAAGAATCATAACTTCATGGTATAGGTATTTTAAGTACTTTCCATTAAAACACGTTCTATAATATAGTGGATTGCAAAGAACATCTAGAAAAAAAGCATAGACAATCATTTCTGGTTTCATATGTCCATTTTGTGAAGCTTAGCCTATCTTTTTGGACCATTTTTCTTTACTTTTCTTCAATACTGTACATGGATATTTATTAAGTCCTTATGTAATCAACCCACAAATAGGCAAAAGGGAGTATGTCCTCTCCCTTGTATATTTAATGTGTCCGTGTAACCATTCAGTTGCCCAAACCTTGTATAGGTGCCTGAAGGGACTGTTAAAGTTTTCAATTTTACATTGAGAATTGGACGGGCAATATATACCCAAATACATCCATAAAATACTCTTTGGAAAAATGCATGACATCTCTGATGTAGGTCAATTATTAATGAACTTGGCTCTGAATTAGTGTGTTGCAGTTGCAGAAGAACAGTGGTACAGTTTAGACTATTCTAGAGCATTTGAGTAACTAGTCCCATTTCCAGCAGAACCGAGAAACCGTTTGTCTCAGCCCACATTACTTTGTGGACTTCAACATGACAAGGAAAGATTGTGTTTAGTGAAGCCTTTCATTTAAGGAAAGGGATAAAACTCCATGACATTACAGAAGTTTTACAAGGTTGAGTCTCACAGCAGACCTAGACATAGGTCTGGAGAACTGATGATCCCTCTGCCCTTGCTACTTTCTCAAGATTCCTGCTGTCCCACAGTGTGATACGTGTTTTTTTCCAGTCTCAGCAGGTTTCATTCTCTCAGTTCTGAAGGAAGCAGTTTAGGATGCAAAATTGTTCAGGTTTGCTGCTTTTCACAGTATTGCTGTGTCTCT